>JAQJVL010000067.1:371024-601024 GCA_035578905.1 Stictocephala bisonia | reverse complement strand
TTATTCCCAGATGCGTAGGATAGTTGTTTCCTAGCCATTCCCCTAATGTTGTTCGTGCAACAGTTTTATTAACGAAGGCTGTGTTTTTTTCTTTTCTTTCCTTCCGCTCCCGTATTTTTGAAGTCACGTTAAGCCATTGGTACCTCAGGTTAAGTGTTAGAGAGGGCTTCTTAGCCCTAACTTTGCCAGGTAAAATAAGACAAACTTTAACTGTTAACTTTTTTTTAATATGTGATAATGCATTTTTATCTGCACAGTAAGTGTACATAAATACTGAGTTATAAAATATATATTTGTTATATAAAGTAAAATTTTATGTAAGATGCTTTTATGACACAATACGACTTTAATAGTTTATACATGATAGTAGAATTAATATTAGATTCTACTTTAAGGAATTCTTTGGTTACTAACGATGAAAAAATCCTTAAAGTAGATGTATATTTACTTTAAAGATTTTATTTACTTAAAAAAACCTTAAAGCCTTTCGTTATATTTATGATTAAAAGCAAATACTATTTATTAAAATTGGTTATATCTGGTAGGCCCTAACCTGACCGATAGTTGACAATGATTGTATACGTTATACATATATATAGAACATTCAAACGTATAATATAGTTTTGTATGCCCAATAGACATTTGTGGATTATTTGCTATGGATGTTATTTTATAAATATCGATGTCACTGAAGTCATTAATTTAAAAACCTGGTTCTAACTTACATATTATAGGGCATTTTTAAGGGGCAAACTAATGACGTTGGATGTTTGAACCATTTGTTCCGCTGTGAAACCATTATCTTACCTATTAGGCTCCTTGCCATCATTAGTGAAGGCCAAATCCAATTCCCCACACCTTAGTAGAAGGTCAATGGTTATTTACTAGAATTGATATATTATTCTTGACTAAACTAATAAGAAAATTAATTAATACTTTGATTTTGTTTAGGAAATTTATGTAAATTCGTTACGTGAGCAAGCTTTCTTGTATTATTATCGATTATAGAAATACTTTACTGGATGCAGAATAAACAAATCACCTCATTTGAACAAATTTTACACATAATAATTTGATTGCGGGTATTGTGCCATCCAAAAACTATAAAACATCACTACATCATGAACTACATAAGTTCATCTATGCCCTCCCTATATCTCCTAACACGTACACCTGAGTCACCTTTGCTTTACTCTAGATATACTTGTACTCACTACAATTGGTGTGCCTTGTACAGCCTTCCTTAGACCTTCATCCAACCTCAAAAAAAAAAAAAATACCTTAAGGATGCGTCAATTTATGTCATACCTACAAAATAAACCTAGGGAATAATCTATTCCAACCTCAATTCATACCCCCTTTTGTTGGAGTTGCCTAAAAATGAAATAATTGGGTAGACACTTCTTAACATTATATTGCTAATGTAATAAGACCTTGTTTGGGCTGGCAAGGTGTAGTTTAGGTTATTAATGGATTGGTGGTATTGGCCAACCCACCCGCTCATACACCTGCCTTTGTAATCAGTGAATTTTTATTAGAAATCACAGCATTACTAATAACAATTTTCATGAAGCATCTATTTACAAAGTTAATAACAAAATGAGTTGATAACAGCAAGGCCTAAACCTTTACTGTTTTTAAACGTACGATATTAAAGACTTATCTCTTGATTAATTGTTATTGTTAAGTAACTTGATAATACGAGATTCACTAAAACCTAAATAAATAGTTTAGTGCATAATGGATGTATTATTTCTTAGAATATGATAAAATGAGGCCCGAATACCCAAAGGGAGACATTATATCAGCTTTGAAATTACAACTAACTTTATTGATATTACTTTATATTTAACGATTACCAATAGCTTTGAATAGTTGTCTCTGAAATGTAATTCATCTTTAATGAATTCAGAAACGTGCTTTGATGCCTGGCTGCATAGTAAAGGTATTACAGCTTTTGTACTTTCCAGTTGATTGAAGAAGAAGCTGTTGATTAAAAAACATCAAATGAATATGTATGTTAATATTATTAGTTTCTTTATCGATTGACTAAACCTATATAAGCGTACTTAAATTAATTAATTAGTTAATAAATTTATGTACATATTTAAATCGAACTATTTTTACAGTTATTACGAGAATAAAATCTTTCAATTGAACATAATATTTTAAAGTTTATCATAACCAATAACGTAATTTCTGACGTGACGTGGTCGGTGTACAGCTTTATTCATCATAAGTTTATTGAATTTTGTTTAAGTTTTAGGAACCAAATGTTTTATTTATCTTCAACGGATAGTAAACGAAAACGAATTTTAAAAACTATTCATAAAGTAGTAGACCTATTGGGATTTACGTATAATTTGAATTTTACCAAAGCTCCAATAGTGGCTTCAGGAAATTGCTCCTTTTCCCAACTGGAAGGAAAAGCCTGCGTGTGAAATCCTTTCAATTGAGTTTGAAGTAGATAAACACACGGAGGAGCCACCCTTTCAATAAAATGTTCTAAAATACCGATATTGATAAAAATATTTTCACGTACTTGACTGCAGCAAAGCAAATTAAAACATCTCGGCGTTTCGTAATGCCAACTCATCTAATAAGGTTTTAATTATTTTGCTTGAAATAAACTTTGAAAAACCAAACCAATATTTACAATATTATGTAGATGTGCCTCTTTCATGAAACAAACATAAAAGTGTATCCGGTATACTGGAATTCCTTTAAACAATGCAATGTCATAAACATGGATAAATAACAAACGTGTTCCTGCTATTTTGGGTCTTTTTATTTTTTTTTCTCTTCCCTCTTATTGACTGATTACATGACTCCGTACACATTGAACGGGATATAACCTACTCTGAATTGTTTCCATTGCTCTAAACACTCTTTTTACTCTTTGAAGGTTATTAAAATTAATATTCATTTATCATGACATGCTTTTAATACACAGTCATCTCTATTTACAGGACTTACAGTTTTCTGATGTTCATTTTGTACAAAAAATATTTGGCCAATGTTTTATATATTAAAATTAATTTATATAAATAATAATCTAAAAAATAGCTGCACATTGATGAATACGCATAAATATTTATTTTAGTAATAAAGGAAAACCCTTCCAGTAAATTATTTACCCAATGTGACTGATCCAACAATGGAAGTCCTGAACCCAGCACTGTAGCTCACGCCATCTGCTTTCATCAACATAAATTGGAGGCAGTTTCCTAAATAGCTTTTCAGATGACTCACGATTTGTACGCACTTGCCTATTTGTCGTATACATTTATCATATTTTTATTTAAAATGACTAATAATAGTAATAGTTTTTTAATTACCATAATATGTGTTTGTACATATACAGTACAAATAAAACGTCACACAACATTTATTACAATATAAGCACACAATACACAAATATATTATAATACAAGTACAAATTGCACAAATATTATGGTACACCATGTACATCATTGTAATAATTTAGTGTATTCTGTGCTTATATTGTAATACATTTTGTGTTATGTGACGTTTTATTTGTACTGCAAATAATAGTACTCATTGTACTAAAATATTCTGTGATTTTACTATTAAGTTTGTATTGCAGTTAAAAATAAAATGTTTCTTAATGTTTAATCAACTAACTAAATTACTCGAACTGATTTTATAGCAATTTTAAGCGTAAAATACCAATTTATGATTAATAATTACTATAAATAACTTTGAATGGAAAGAGCTCTATAAAGTAGACGAACTTATAATATATCTGGGATCAATTTTATCAAGCAATAGGAACATGGATCAGGAGATCAATGCCAACTGGAAATGGGTAGAATATTCTTCATGAATGTGGAACAATTGGTATGGGATAGAAATAAACCAAGAAATGCAGAGAATTTTCAAAAAAAAAAAAAAACTATAACCGACTGTCACATACGCATCTAGAACAGGAAAACTGTTGGAAAGGGAGTGGATTAGTATAACTCTCGAAGAATTATGATTAGAAATACGTATATAATTTTAAAGCTTATGAAGTCGTCATGTTTTTTTATGTTGTTTGCCAATTCGACTAAAAAGGTTACATTATCAAAACATCCTAAACTATAACGTTGAGCTACAATTATAAACAGATATGTTTTTGTATCTTATTAAAAATAGAATAAGTCTGTTTGAAAAAGTTGTTGAGAACCAAAATTATATGGCTTTTAAGTTTGAAAAAAGGCTAAAACTAACCGAGATAAATATCTTAAATAAGTGTTACTGTCCAAAGAACAAAACTACATAAACATTACAAAACATTGCCCCAAATTTCGTTTTAAATAGAACAACTTCAATTGCATATTTTAATCACTTAAAATGAAAATTAGCAAAAAAAAATGTTAACAGTAACATAGTTCTACCTTGAATCTCTTTACTCAGATGTTCCATAGCAATGTTTGTGTATTTGTTATATCATAAAACTGTAAAATCATGGGACAGGCAAAGTTCTACCACCTACTAAGTAGTTGTTACTCGCCAGTTTAGTGGTTACCGTCCAGCACCCTCAAGGACCACATGATATCCAGTTTTCATTGAACCATATTGTATGCAAGTCACCTTTATACAATCAAGATATACAACCACTTATACTGAGCCCAATTTAAGTAAAAAATCAAATCAAATCAAAACATTCTTTATTGTCATGTTCGTCAAGAACAGAAATAATGGTGTCAATTGTACGAATATATGTTTATAATGCAGTAGTGGTTGAATATGCACATGGTAATATAGTTCTCATGGCTAGTCAAAGTTACATTGTAGAAACTCGTTAGTAGAGTGGAATGGTTAATCAGTCAGTCAGTTGTGAAGTTTTGTCTTTAACTTGCCTCATGTACATGTTTTTATATCCCCTGGTAGATGGTTAAAGAATTTAACCCCCTGGTATGTTGGTTTCTTTTCATACTGAGAAAGGCGATGTACTGGAATACTGTAGAGGTTAGCATTACGTGTGTTGTACGTATGTAGATCATGACCTCTCATCAAGTCCTGCCCATCAGCATGCAACTCCACTTCTTGTATGTAGAGTCTAGCAATTGTCAAGATCTTCAGAGTCTTAAAGGCTTGCCTGCAGGTGTCAAGTCGTTGGAGTCCGGCCAGGATTCGGATTGCCTTCTTCTGTATGACAAGTATCTGTTGAATGTTCCTTGCTGAGGCTGCTCCCCAGACAGCAAGTCCATATCTCATATGGGTTTCGAAGAGTGCGAGTATGCAATTCTTGCTGTCGTCAGGTCACTTATGGCTTTTACTTGTTTAAGTGCATAGACGCTTGAGTTTAGCTTCTTGCAGAGGCTGTCTATGTGTGGGGTCCAAGTTAGCAAGCTGTCGTGTTATGCCTAGGAATTTTACTTGTCTTTCCAATGTTACGTCTGGTATCTGTGGCGTCTCATCATATCAATGTCCAAATCATATCTGGCTTGTTTTGGTGTGGTTGACAACCAGATCATTGTTGTGGTGGTATTGATAGGCTGTGTTGAGGGATATGTATGTGGTTACAGCTAGGTTATTCAGAGTTTTATCATTACTCAGCAAGGTGGTGTTATCTGCGTACATGATTGCCTGGCAAAGATCTTGGAGATGTCTGGGCATGTCATTGGCAAATAAAATAAAAAGAACCGGGCCCAGAATGGAGCCTTGGGGTACACCACGGGTTATTGGTAATGTTAGTACATGTTAGTTTCAGTATGGCTACACAAACTTTTATGAATTGATCAATATGTAAATAAAAGGCACTAATTATAACCATAGATAACAAAAGAGAACACCCACTCTTCCACCTATACATGTACCACCACTGTATTGATCCACCTGCTTACCAATACATGAACAGTCGTATTGACCCACCAGCCCATCTAAACACGCACAGTGATTTTGACCCACCCATCCACCCAAACACGAACAGTGTATTAAGCAAATCTTTATTTGAGGGTACTAGAATCAAAGAGGGTATCTCTACATTTGGTCAAATGTCAGGTTATTATTGTTTCTGATTGAATGAACGATGCTCTATTTGGCTACAACGTCAGAAAAATTCAAAAAAATATAAATCCCTTAGATTTTAAAGGTTGAAATTTACTGTTAGTATCAAAGAAAGATATATCCATTCAAAAAAGATATATAAGACATTCAAAACAAAGTATCTCCATTTCAACCAATCACAAGCATTGCTTAGGTCACGTGGTTTGCAGTGCAATCGCATCTGTCACCGCTCAGTACTGCCGTCAGTGTTCTGTTTAGTTGTTTGTTATTGAGTTTATGTGCATTATTTGTGATGATAATAGTTTACTGCTATAAGGTGTAATAATATTGAAGATAGCATATCTTTGAACCCGTTGGTTGAACAATGGATGGAAAATACTACTCTAAACTATTTTAAAGAAGTTTTAAGGCAACCAAGAATGGTGCAGGAAAATACTAGTGAAGAAGAGGAACCCGTATGCGTAGAACAACATTTTTTATATATGTACCGTAGGTTTAAATGTGTAGGCTAATTACTTGAATTTTAAAGTTTTGATGTGCAAGATGCTGCAGAACTCTGTGAATATTGTTTGTTGTTGCTGAGCTATCTGCATGTTTGATGCAGTGTGTATTTGCATTGAAAGCATGTTATTTGGCGTTCTAGTATATGTAAACTAGGATACCGTTTTCATCGTCGGAATATAAAACATCACTCTTGTGCACTAGTGAGGTGTTAGGTTTCGAAACAGAATTTTTATTAGCTTATTTTCACTACACATATTATGTTGTATCAACATAATCACCCTACTCACGAGAATGTATAGTAACATATATTATGGATAAAAAATCAGGTTAGTTTTTTTTTCAAAAACAAATGTCAAAATAAAATGTATACTTTAAATTTAAATAGATTCAAAGTGTACGTATTGGATTAATATTTTGGATGATAGTAATAACGTGGACAAAAGTTATAAATTATAATATAAAACCATCATAATTTGGACGAAAACATTTCTATGTAAAAATAATTTATTCTAAACGTAATTAAATTGGAAAAGTTAAATAAAAAACAATTTGGAACTAACAGTTGCTTTGTAAACTTGTTATGAACGAAACAAATTCTGGTGTACAGAACAAAACTCAGTACATTATTTTTCTAGGTATTGCCTGTAATCCATCATTGAGTAGTGGTGTTTTGTTAGTTTATTGCTGTTAATTATTTATTATTGCAACTAAGTATGTCACTAAATATATCAGTTTAATGCAACCAATCTCCATTACTATTTCTAAAATACGATCTGTACATCGAAAGAAATATTTTTCTCCAATTGAAATACCAATTAATCCACGTGTGGTACATTTTAAACGAAGGCCTAACCAAAATAATCCCTTAAAAATATATCAACATGGTCACTAAGAAAAGGGTTTAAGAACAAAACTTGAAGATTATACACAAATGGTAATGATGCATTTGTTTCCGCAATATATTATAGTTACAGATTTTGAACGTTCTTTTATTACAGTGGATATTGTAAACTATCTTCATATCTTTGTTAAAAATCAATTATTAATTTATAGTTCGAAGTTTGATCATCAAATACTTGGGTATTTTACTTACTACTCAGTATAGTTCTATGTAAAAGTAGTGTATCAAGGTACATTCATACAAATAATCACAGTTAACCTTGTGTATTATATACAAATAATCACAGTTAACCTTGTGTATTATATACAAACAATCACAGTTAACCTTGTGTATTATATACAAACAATCACAGTTAACCTTGTGTATTATATAAAAATAATCACAGTTAACCTTGTATTTTATATACAAATAATCACAGTTAACCTTAACAGCTGGATTGTATTTAAAAAAATAATACTGTTCTCGCTTTATATATTCTCATTAGATCATGAAAGTTAATTGCATTCATTATATTTACAACATTCTTGGACCGTTTTTACGTAGGTATAACATGTGTTCTGTAATGAAGAAACATTGGGAGTTTGTACGTTTGAACGACAGTTATTGAAGTATGAGCTGAATGTGAAAGTTACATCACTGCCCAACCTAAACCCTTTAGCAGTAACGATACTATGTTTGTGTCACGGTTTTTGATGTGTGTAGGCCAACATTTTAACGTTATGAAATACTTTGTTGATATACTGCAAACTTTTAAAATTTACAGTTTTATTGATTTATAAAAACTAGCAATAGTGACGAAAAAGCAATGAAAACTGTTATGCTTAAATACAAAAACACAATCAAACCATAGTAAAAGTTTAATAATTTCTATTTAAGAAATTCACAACTAACATACCTTTTTATCCAACTTAGCCATACAAACTGAAATGATCATCCCATAGAGATTAAATTTGAATTAGGTTATTGATGTAAAGATAGAAGTTTCCTTATTTGTCCAATACCGTCCAGGATCGTATTCATAGAGTACCTACCTCATCTAATGAAATTGAATTCTAATGAATTCAATAATAAAGGGGTTGAATGAGTATATAATTTATAAAACTTTATTTCCCTTAACAGTTTATTTCTTTTATACAAAAAAGATCGTCATGCACATTCTCGATTATGAAAATATCACCGATTATGAAACAGTTCTAGAATATCTATATCAAATAGTTCTTGAACAATAACTAAAACAACTAAACAATAAATAAAACACCACGTTATTCGTGTACGACAATATGGTACTCTTGTATGGTTTGGATGGTATAAGACAAAAGAGACTATCCAGTTTAATGTAGTGCAACAAAAGCAGGTCAAGCATTAATTGAGACATTCCGGATGTAATATGCTAGTAAGGTACAAACCTCCTTATAAACATATACTAGAATTGATATGATGGAAACAACATTACCCTATTGTATGTGAATTCATATAAATGTCTCCCATTCTAAACTATATTTTGTCATAAGTGGCAGTAAAGTTTTAATTTAAAAGTGGCATTGAAATGAAAATAATTTCTTAATACAGAACGCGTTTCTGTATCCAAAATATACAACTAATTTGCTCCGCTAAGTATGGAAGTACTTGTCAATGGGGAGCATAATTAATTATTCTTAAAGTATACAAAAGAAATAATTTTATATTTTAATTGCTAAGTAAAAAATCTAATTATATTACTAATCTATATATTAAGTTGGACAGTGGTGGGCTATTTACTACCAGGAATATAATAGTGACAATAATAACAGTTGTACAAAGATCTACCTACATGGCTAACTACTTATCATTAATGTATCCCATTCAGGTAAGAGCAGGTAAATGAAACCTCTAAATAAAAAAAAAGAATATTTTATAATCAAACAGTAAAAGTAAACCATCCAATTTTAAGTTTATGTATCATTGAATGTATATATTTAAAATAAAAAAGAAAATATACTTTTCTGTTATGCCTCCAGTGTTTAATTCTGTGTTGTAATCGAATAATGTTTTTTATCACAATAGCACATGAAAGGTGATAAATAACTCTATTACAACAATGAAAACTCTTTACTAATTGGTAAAATCTACTTCCTGCCTGTTGGTATTAAACAACTTGTGAAGTGAGAGTTTACGAATAAATTTACACTGATCTTAGACAATGTTGAATCCTAGAAACTAAAGTCCGAGATGTTAAAGACGTATTACTTAACATACACTTACAATGACACTATCCTGGAATATTATGACATATGAAAACTTAAATTTCGCCGTACTAAAATGGAACTTGTTGGTACTATATGTTTACTTTGATTTCAGCTATTCACTATTGGGAGATACTTACATCCACATTGGAACTCTTACATCCATATTTACAGACACTATGACTAAGTTAAAAATTAATTTACCGTATTATACATCTTGAAATCACAATCTTTTATTTAGTTTATTTAGGTACTTCTATTTAATGTTAAATTGTACTAAATCTTTTTCAAAATAAATGTAATTTTATTGTAAAATCTAATATACAAAAATTATGTTATGAGAACTTGTTAGTAATGACAAACAGAATCATTTATTTCCTTTTATGTACACGTTTTTGAAGATTCAAATATGCTGGTTTGTAGGAAAAATACTTGTAAAACAATTTAGTAACACCATTTCAGAAAGCTTAAAAAATATAGTTTTCAAATGAAATAAAATAAAAAATTTCTTTATTCTCAAAAATGAAAAGTACACAATTAACATAAAAAATACACCTGAGAATGATCTTCTCTTGGCTTAAAAGCCTGTGCAGAAGACTGAGTAGTTATCAACTAGACTGTTTCCTGATGAGCCGAAAACGTAAATAAAAAAAAAAAAAACTTAATAAACATATTATGAAATAAACTCCTCATACCAGAGGCCACAAGATAAAATAAAAATAATAATGCTAATAATATTAAATCTAATAGAAGGAGAAACAGAAAAGAAAATTACGCACTCAGACATAAAGTGCATGAGTGCGAATCTTTATGTCTGAGTGCGTTATTTCCTTCCGTTTAAGTTAATAATATAGCTTAATAAAAAAAGTTAACATATTCTAATATAAAAAATAAGGCCTGATTGTGGAACAAGTAAAAACTATAATCTATATAGTCAATTTTCAATTAGGAAAAAGTAATCGCTGTTAAGAAATGGGTAGTAAGTAACAAAATATATACAAGGCACTACTGTTTATGGAACATTAACTAAACAAAGCCTACATTATATTTTCTGTTGTATATACTTGGTGGAATATATTAGGTTTTAGAAAAGAACATATTGTTTAAATTATTCCTCAACTAATTTAATACATTACATCTATGCAACAAGTAAAAAAAGTTAAACATGCAAATGTGAGTAAGTGATTCTCGTAGTAAACTTAACTAGTGTCATAATCTGCCTTCATTATGCTTGTTCAGTCACACCTGACGTACGTCATTAATATCTGGCTGATTTTGTATTCTATTATCTCGTTAGTTTTATATTTCCACTCTGCGGTTCGTTACAGCTTTGCATTTTTGACGGAAATGCCAGTTGTTTCATCCCCTCATTGACTCTACCGATCAGTTCCAGACTTACCACAAATGTAAACTATTCACGTGTGGTTCTTCTCTCAGCCATAACTCCTGTATTGGTTGAAATAACCAGCCAGACTCTTTTCATATTGAATGAGAGTAGAGTGGCAAACTTAATAATATTGCTAGGTGAAAGATTGCAATACATGTTCCTTCAAGGTTAGGTTAGGACATTGCTCTCACTATTTTTAGAATACATTCATGCATTTGTATCTATTGCTGTATAAGTAAGTGTATAAAAACTCTATATTTTGGACATTCATTTTGAAATTAATTTTCGTTGGTAATATTTCAAATGTGTTTGATCTGTGATAAGTAGATTCACTTTATAAATCTATTTATTAGTTTTTAAAATATAGTAATTAACATTATTTAACTGATCAAAAATATAAAGTAATGAAAAAGAAAAAAATGAAAGGAAAGATGAAGTAGTAATTCTAGTAAGAACAGTATATTTTTGTATTGTTGTAGCGTTTTATTTTTACAAATTATGTAAAGTATTGTGGTTCATATGTTATCATTTATATGAGTGTTGATGTTATTTTGTAAGTGTTCATAGTATTATGTTAGATTTGCAACTTCCTTAACTCTGACTGTTCTACATAGTGTTTCGATATAGGTGTTTTAATGGGATAGACAATAATTGTTGAACTTTTTATATAATTCCATGAAGAAACCCTACACGACGTTTCGACTCGGCACAACCCAAGTCTTTTTCAAGTACTAAATCTAAATTATATATAATTAACGAATACTACTGTAAGTTAACGATATCAACAACAACGCATCTTCTATTAACAGGTTACAGTTTCTAACGAACAATTTCATAGCTTAAAAATTGTAATTTACATTTAGTACTTAAAAAGTTCTTTGGTTGTATCAAAACGTTGTGTAGAGTTTCTTCACGAAATGATGGAAAATGTCAAACAATAATTAATTGTAGACAATTTCTGAAAATCTTTATTTATCAACACGCCCATATTTCGTCTGTCCCTGACAAGTCAAAAAGCTATTCCTAAAACATATTAATCGTAAATGAGAAAGAACTTTTTAAGTTAATATTGGATTATTATTGTGCTTAATAATTTCTGTATGCACATATATACTTTAAAGAAGAGAAAATTATTAATCAGTGTAAAAAATACTTATAGAAATTATGCTTTACCAATAATGATAATAATAATAATTTTTTCAATTTGTTTTCATTTATTTATTTATTCCTTTGTACAACAAATATTCTACAAGTAGTCTTTTTTATTTATTCCTCTAGCCTATGACTAATTGAGGAAACATCTTATTTATAAATACATTTGCTATAGTATTTACATCATAAAATACATTTTTATCCATTTATTTCTTTCATTGTTAATTTTCAATTAGTACTTATCATTATTATTTTTTTTTCTTTTCTTCTTTATTAACAAACTTGCTAAGTTTCTTAACATTTATACTATCAAAAGATATCAATAAGATAACAAATAAATCATACATTCAATAAAAAATATTTATTAATTCAAAACCAATATTTTATTAGATCCAAATACATATAAATATGAAAAGTAATGTAAGATAATATAGCTTAACACATTGAAATAAAACATAACATAATAGAACACAGTATAAATACCTTGACCACTCCAAATATTAGGAATATTACAATACAGTAATTGTTCTGCCCTAAATTACTTTTGTAACTGTTTGTAAATGAATATTCCACCGAAGATTAATTTATTGTTTATTGTTGACTTATTGTTTTTGTTGTTGTTGTTATATATTTACTCTTGTTAATATTCCTAATATTTGGAGTGGTCAAGGTATTTATACTGTGTTATATTATGTTATGTTTTATTTCAATGTGTTAAGCTATTTTATCTTACATTACTTTTCATATTTATATGTATTTAGATCTAATAAGATATTGTTTTTGAATTAATATAATTTTTTTTATTGAATGTATGATTTAATTGTTATCTAATTAATATCTTTTGATAGTATAAATGTTGAAACTTAGCAAGTTTGTTAATAAAGAAGAAAAGAAAAAAAAATAATGATAAGTACTAATTGAAAATTAACAATGAAAGAAATAAATGGATAAAAATGTATTTTATGATGTAAATACTATACCAAATGTATTTATAAATAACATTTTTCCTCAATTAGCCATAGGCTAGAGGAATAAATAAAAAAAGACTACATGTAGAATATTTGTTGTACAAAGGAATAAATAAATAAATGAAATGAAATAATAATAATAATAATAATAATTTCATTTTTTTCATTTCATTTATTTATTTATTTCTTCGTACAACAAATATTCTACAAATAGTCTTTTTTATTTATTCCTCTAGCCTATGACTAATTGAGGAAAAATCTAATTTATAAATACATTTGCTATAATATTTACATCATAAAATACATTTTTATCCATTTATTTCTTTCATTGTTAATTTTCAATTAGTACTTATCATTATTAATTTTTTTTTCTTTTCTTCTTTATTAACAAACTTGCTAAGTTTCTTAACATTTATACTATCAAAAGATATCAATTAGATAACAAATAAATCATACATTCAATAAAAAATATATATTAATTCAAAACCAATATCTTATTAGATCCAAATACATATAAATATGAAAAGTAATTTAAGATAATATAGCTTAACACATTGAAATAAAACATAACATAATAGAACACAGTATAAATACCTTGACCACTCCAAATATTAGGAATATTACAATAATTGTTGTGCCCTAAATTACTTTTGTAACTGTTTGTAAATGACTATTCCACCGAAGATTAATTTATTGTTTGTTGTTGACTTATTGTTTTTGTTGTTGTTGTTACTGTTTTTGTTGTTATATATTTACTCTTGTTAATATTCCTAATATTTGGAGTGGTCAAGGTATTTATACTGTGTTATGTTATGTTTTATTTCAATGTGTTAAGCTATTTTATCTTACATCACTTTTCATATTTATATGTATTTAGATCTAATAAGATATTGTTTTTGAATTAATATAATTTTTTTTATTGAATGTATGATTTAATTGTTATCTAATTAATATCTTTTGATAGTATAAATGTTAAGAAACAGCAAGTTTGTTAATAAAGAAGAAAAGAAAAAAAATAATAATGATAAGTACTAATTGAAAATTAACAATGAAAGAAATAAATGGATAAAAATGTATTTTATGACGTAAATACTATAGCAAATGTATTTATAAATAAGATTTTTCCTCAATTAGCCATAGGCTAGAGGAATAAATAAAAAAAGACTACATGTAGAATATTTGTTGTACAAAGGAATAAATAAATAAATGAAATGAAATAATAATAATAATAATACTAACTTGTACATTTTACCAATAATATTGAAAGTACAAGTTTTGATTTGCATAATTGTTCTTTTTTATTATGGGACATATTTATACAATTCTACAAATATGTACTTTGATGTGGGACAGACCCCTTATAATTAAACATGTTACACCGTAGCTGTTGAATACAACAGAACACATGAGATGAAAACCCAGTTGGTTTTTGGTGGAATGTGATTTATTGGATGAAAACACATAGCAGGTGATTGATGAGTGAGCTGACCAGCTGTGATACGGGAACAATGGCGGCTATCTTTGGTGTTGGGAAATGCTGGTTAATAATTGGTTCAATATTACCTCAGGTTAACAATTTATCTCATAAAGTCAGATATAGTGAGTGAGCTATTTTCTCAACCAATTGGCTGTGGGTGCTGGGATGTTTTTATTTCCAAACCTCGCTCGAACGCCAAAACCAAGAATTTAAATTTTTATTCATGTCTATATTATGTTTTTCTTCAATTTGTATGCATTATTTATTTGTTTCAGTTGTTTAAACAACCAACAACGCTTTGGAAATCCCATTCTGATTTCTCATCTTTTTTGGTTTAGATTTATTCTGTTACTTTAGTATCATGATTTTTTTTTCTTTTTTCGTGAAAATAAGAAATAAAATTTTTTTCGTATTTTGTCTTCTTGTTCTGGTTGATGTACTGAACCATCCCTTTCCGATTACATAACTTTTTCGGTTTATTTATCTACAAGTTTTTTTAATGTGCTTGGCGTCCTTTCTTAATTTTTTTGAAATTTTTTTGTGGTTTCATAATAAGTAAATATAATTTTGTTTATGGAATAATATAAATACCTCAAGCTTCTCTGTATATATTTATTTGTAAAACAAAAGTATTGTTTTGATTTGTTAGTTGTAACAGGTTAAATGTAAGATAGGGTAATAAATCCCTTAAAATGCTCACTCGACAAAAGAAGCTTTTCTATGACATTATATACATACAACGTTGTCTATGATTCAAAGTTACTATCTTTAGAAAATATTGACCGTTTATCAAGGGGTGAGCTATTCTAACGGGAAATATCACTGGTTATTTTGGCGTTCTCAGACAGGTTAGGTGATTATTGTACTTTTCATTGTTCATTATTATAATTTGACGGTTTTGGAGATTAATTCAGTTCACAGGGAAATGACAGTATTATTCTAAAATTATTGGCATTGTACCTCCAATTGAATTGTAGTTAGAAATGTATCATCTCATTTGTCAACTATTCTATAATCTTCTAAACGGCAAACTTGATATTTCATACTCCAATGGTGTTTTAATGAAGCCAACTAAAATGTTGTGTTTATTTAAAAATTCGTCACTTGGAAGCCATAAGTGAATCAAAATATATCAATAACATGCTTAACTTGTTTCAATTTACAGGTCAGGCTATTAGTACAATTATATTTAATTAATAATTGAAATATTGTATATACTTTTAAAAAATCACAAAAATAAACAAAAACAATAATGCACTAAATGTATGTAGAGTTAGACTTTCTAGGTATTATCTCTCCAGTTTGCATGCGGATGGCAGGACCAGCACCGTTGTCAGTACCTTCCATCATAACCCCAAATACAAATTATTACTGTGGTTGTGTAAACATGAACATTAGTTGAAATATGTTGATAACAGCCAATTGGGCGATCGCTGTGGGTATAAGAAAGCTACGACTGTCCCTTTCTTATCAGAGTATCCCCACTGGAAAGTAATTTATAAAACTTTCATAAATAAAATGAAAAATATTGGAAGAAAAACAAAACGTAAACGTTATATCCACACGTGATCTGACCGTTCACATGTTAAACATACTGAGTATGTAGGCCTAAACATATTATATTACGATCGACTATGTTATCAGTAATTTAATATCATTACGCAATTTAGATAATCCAAACGAACAGTTGCAGCAATCAGATGTTCACTGAAGCTTCATTTTCACTATGTTATTATCATGTATTCCTCTCATATAAAATATTTTACAATATAATATGGAGTACTAGGAAAAAATCTATCATACCGTAATTAATTAAAATTTAAAATTATTTCATATAGTAGAAAGCTAGTTATAATATACATACTTAATATTAGAGGTATGTATATTAATTATGTTTATTAACAATAATAAGAATATTGTTAATAACCAATTGTTCATAATTCTATTAAAATGATCTGCTTGTTTAAAAAAAAAAATATATATAAAACTAGAGATAAGTATTTGGTTATTGTTGGGTTACACGAAAGCTAATAACTAAAGCTTTCGGTAACTGACTATAGACGACAGCACTAATTAACGTACACTAACGAATTCATAAAACACCAATCGTGAACTCGTCTATAAATTCACATAAACACAATCTATATTTACGATAAGACGTATAATGTTATGAACAGTACAACGCAACAACAGACTACAATATGACTGTTTTACCTAAACATATTTTAGTAATGTTTGTTTCCATCAACCTTAATTTACTTTATGAATTTTTATTCAATGTTTAATAAACAATTTGTTTACAGATGTTTAGCATGCATAATAGTTTTTGGTTCTGATCTCTTTATTAAAATACTGAAATTTCAAAAATGACATACGACCTTAAATCAGAATATAGTTATAAATATGTTTTGAAAAAGGAAAAATGAGAAATTTTAATGGCTTACAACAAACCAAGATCTATCAAAAGAAATATTAAATTTAATTTAAACTGAGTATTTGGTTTGTTACCCTACTCATTCCGTCTTTTCATTAAATGATGAATTGTAAATAAAAAATATGCTTCTGGGTTATTCAATTTTAATTTAAAGAAATTATCAAACTTTTTTTAACTTTTATAACTTAACGTGTTTACTGCTTTTTGCTATATTTCTATTATTACTTTCCCATTTCAAACAATAATATAGTATAAATGCCAATTTTTTGACGTGGTTTGTATCAAAGGTTTATTTTATATAGTTAGGATATAAATGTTTATTTAAAGTTACAGCTATATGAGTTAAAAATAATAATAATTCTACGAGAAAGTTAAAAGCAAATGAAAA
The DNA here is from genome assembly GCA_035578905.1 of Stictocephala bisonia. NCBI lineage: Eukaryota > Metazoa > Arthropoda > Insecta > Hemiptera > Membracidae > Stictocephala > Stictocephala bisonia. The sequence continues at coordinate 583,576 of JAQJVL010000067.1, read as the reverse complement.
ACCCATTATCAGTGTGGGCACACGCCGATTCAAACGGCTGCAGAACCTTGTGATTGCGAGGCGTAATACTACAGTTGATTGCCTGTGATTTGTTTGCTGGCGAAATGCTCAAGGGAATTCTTGAACCAAATATGAAACGGGAAATAATGAAAATGAAACACGAGCGAACCAACTACCTGTCACTGCTGTTCTGTCACAACATAATTCCAGTCCTGAATGCATACTGATTAGAAGCTAGTTATTGTTAATAATGTAATAACTTTGTGTAATTGAAAAGTTGATTAACATTTGTAACTAAATTATAATACAGAATCCTCTCAAATTACTTGAATTAAATTAGTTTACACACTTTAATTTTAATTGATTTTGTGCCTAAATATTATTAAAACGCATTTGTAATTGGTAAATAGGAAATATGGGGCTACAACCCAATTTTCATGCTTTTTTTAACTAGGCAATATTAACCCTACAAACACGGATACTTTCATTTTTCGCACTACCAAACTAAAAAAAATTAAATAAAAATGGTAAAAATGTTTACACCAAAAATGACGTATATTAGACGGTTTTTTCTTGAACATGAACATGACTTCACATTATCCATACAACAGTTATTATAACTGTTAACATTAAGATAATGCTTGTGAAAACTCTTGTGTTTCCCCACTTTGACTACTGTAACGTCATAAATGACACGCCTACCCACCTTTAAGATAAAGTTCAACGAGCGCAGAACTACTGTATAGGGTATATTTTCTATCTCCGTCGTGATGAACATATTACTCCTTACTTCAGACGTTTAAATTTACTGAAGTTACTCGAGTATTGAAAGATCTCTTTTTTCCTATTTAGCTTCAAATTTTGTGTTAAATTTCAGGCACAGTAATCGGGACACGAGACAGAGTCCAGGCATGTTAAAACCCAGCTCATCAAACAGCACTTTACACTAGATCTTTTACTGTCACTGCCTGCAGATTGTGGAATAAACTTGATCCCTCTACTAGAAATATTGATAGTCGAGCAAGGTTTGTTGTGGCACTGAGGCGGATTCGTGGGGGGTGTATGCTTGGTCATGCTGTTAATTTTGGACTACAGTAAGTGTATGTGTGATGATTGTTTGTTGCGGTTAATTCTGGAATATCTTTCGTTTTTTCATGTAAGTGATGGTTCTTTTAGCTTTATTTTCTTTACGCTTACTAGTTAATTTTATTAGTTTAATTATTTTATAACTTTAATTATATATTTTTTGTAAATAATGTGCTCAGAAAAAGTGAACACATATGAACTCTTTAGATAGTCTCATTGCAGTTTTGTATAGAATTTTCTGTATGAGGTTAGTGTAGGAGAGGACCTAATGGTCCTAACTTTTCCTCACTAAATACAACTTTTTTTATATCATTTCAACGAATAATAACTGACCTTTTTAACAAAACAGGTTAGGTTAGGTTAGGTTGGTTGGCTAGGTATGGTTAGATTGGGTTATAAATATGTCATGGTCACATATACTAACTTAACCTAACTTAACTTAGCCCACGTTAAGATATGTTGTGTTAAATACCTTATTTAATTAGGACATTAAATAAAACATCCTATGAAAAACTTGGCGTCATATTCATGTTATGTGAAGAAACCTACGTACGATTAACGTAATATACAGTACATACTGTATTTGTTGTACAAACATGTTTTTAAAACTTGTCAACAATTGGTAAATAAAATAAGTCAATAAAACATTTTCGACATTTTCCAAGAAATCATGTTGTAAGGGTTTAGTATTGATTAGTTTAAGAATAATAGCAATTGGGTAGGAACCCTATATTCTATTTTAACCTTCTAATTTAAAAAATACTAGTTTATTAAGATATTAAAACGTATGCTTAATAAAGTTTCATAGTTCTGATACTAAACGTGATTGCTGATTTATTTAATATGACAGTTTGAATGAAGGATAGTATATTCGCATTTTATAAGGTTTTTGGGAACAATCATTAAAATAATTATTTAAGCATTATACTATATACTATATTTGTTGAATATATAATGTGAACAGTGTTGCCGTTATTATCGTCTGTCCATATTTAAAAACAAAGTCCCATTTATAATTTTCGAGCATAGCGTTAGTACAGTAAATTATTTACTTTAATTGTATCAATAATTAGCATGGATGAATACTAAAGCCTGTTTTACTTATTGGGACCAACATATCCTAAAATAGGCTTTAAAATACTAATTTCCACTGTAAGTATAAGATGCCTGCAACTATTGTGGGACCTTAGCCACAAAGTATTATCCTGATAAAAAGCTTAATATAATTTTTCATGATATTCAGGTTGGACGATCCACTTTTAACGGGTGGCTCGAACTCTACATTAGTTTTACGGATGGCTAGAACTATAAACTAGTCTCACGGCTGGCTCGAACTATAAACTAGTTTCACGGGTGGCTTGAACTCAACACTATTTTTCACCAGTGGCTCGAACTATAAACTAGTTTCACGGATGGCTCGAAATATAAACTAGTTTCACGGGTGGCTCGAACTATAAACTAGTTTCACGGGTGGCTCGAACTATAAACTAGTTTCCCGGGTGACTCGAACTATAAACTAGTTTCCCGGGTGGCTCGAACTATAAACTAGTTTCACGGGTGGCTCGAACTATAAACTAGTTTCACGGGTGGCTCGAACTATAAACTAGTTTCCCGGGTGACTCGAACTATAAACTAGTTTCACGGGTGGCTCGAACTATAAACTAGTTTCACGGGTGGCTCGAACTATAAACTAGTTTCCCGGGTGGCTTGAACTATAAACTAGTTTCACGGGTGGCTCGAACTATAAACTAGTTTCCCGGGTGACTTGAACTATAAACTAGTTTCACGGGTGGCTCGAACTATAAACTAGTTTCCCGGGTGGCTCGAACTATAAACTAGTTTCACGGGTGACTCGAACTATAAACTAGTTTCCCGGGTGGCTCGAACTATAAACTAGTTTCACGGGTGGCTCGAACTCAACACTAGTTTTCACCGGTGGCTCGAACTATAAACTAGTTTCATGGGTGGCTCGAACTCAACACTAGTTTTCACCGGTGGCTCGAACTATAAACTAGTTTCACGGGTGGCTCGAACGCAACTTTAGTTTTCACCGGTGGCTCGAACTTTACACTAGTTTTCACCGGTGGCTCGAACTATAAACTAGTTTCACGGGTGGCTCGAACTCAACACTAGTTTTCACCGGTGGCTCGAACTATAAACTAGTTTCATGGGTGGCTCGAACTCAACACTAGTTTTCACCGGTGGCTCGAACTATAAACTAGTTTCACGGGTGGCTCGAACTCAACACTAGTTTTCACCGGTGGCTCGAACTATAAACTAGTTTCACGGGTGGTGTTTGAACGCTACAGTGAACATATAATAATAATGCACGCTATTAGTCAAATGAAATGTTGGTGTAAGTCATTGCTAGCAAACATTGTAAGTTAATAAAATGCCAAATATTAATAGCTCTGCTAGTTTACAAATTAATACGATTAGACTCTGGATCCGTGAAATATAATTAAAATTAGTAATTAAAAGCTCTAAAACCTTTATGATTCCCAAAAAGGCCCTTTTACTTCTGTATCTATCGTATAGATCTGTTTGCTTGTTGTTTGAAGCCAAACTGAACTAATACTATTTACTAGTCGACTATTTACTGGAGACCAACGTTGCCACTAACTCAAACAACCGTTTTAATGGTATAACGTTACTAGCATTAGTACCTCATTTATTTCATTAAACATTAATCTATTCGTACTAGCAGTTACAAAAGAAAATAGTCTGTAGTTTGAGAAAATAGTCTGTGCTATTTGAGAGATATTCTGATTTTATTTTTAACTGTAATTATTGTAAGAAAATATAATAACTAACATTTGAACATAGTTTAATCTATGTTATGTTCTCGTTAATACACTATACTATTGATGTTTTTAGAGTGAGGATTAGAACAAAACAATAAAGGCAAATGCATATTATAACTGTAAAGTGATAACAATAAATAACATACATAGAAATATATCAATAAACAATAATTATAGAAAAGAATACAATATTTGCTATTATAATATAACTTTTGTAATGTATCCTGAAACAATAAAACATGAGCTATTCATAAATTGGACACATGAAGAATGAAATAGCTACGAGCTTTAATGTGTGTTTTTTTTCGCAAATCATAAACTTTTATATTCTACACTAAACGTACTACGTACGCTACCACGTTGTATTGGTGTAAATGATAAACAGTTTAAGAAAATAGCAATAGATGCGTGATAACAATGAATTGAGGCTTTTAAAGGTCTCATTAAAGTTATTGAATTTTGAAATTAATCTGAATCATGCAGGTCAATTGCATTAGGCTTGTATATTATATCTGCTTAAATGATTGAAATAAAATACTCTATTAATGTAATGGAGGTTGCCATTATTTAAACATCACAAGGCAATCCAATTATGTATTGTTTGTTGAGGCTTGTAAACATTGGCTTAAACCTAAAGTTCAGTCAGAACAATAGAGACCAGATTTTCTCTTCAGAACAGCCAAACTACTAAGGCTTACTCCCTTTCACTGGAGAAACAAATACAAAATGATTCCACAATTCATCTCGTTTGTGTACTTTTTGTTTCATTTTCACTCTGGTAACATTACTCTATTTATTTGTATTATTGCTGGCGCAATCTTTGCAAATAATTATTATTTTAATTGTACGCTATGAATGATCATATATTATTTTACATGAACTATTTATGAATTAGGATTTAAAATATTTTGATGGTTAAATTTATTTTATATATTTTTATTACTGTAATGTTTTTATAATACTGTAATATAACGTTTTATCATTTAATAATAACTGTTTGTTTGTAATATTTTTATTACTTATGCTATTCTCATTCTGATGAATGATAACAAATGGTTTTCTTTCTTCTCATCTATATACCAATTGGAAACAGCTTCCCCACTGCACCAACCAATCAAGAAAACAAACTACAGGAAATTGATATTAGAGACTCTTCATTTTATATTCTCGTATTTAAAAGCTCTGTTATGTAGGATTTTATATACAAATAAATCGTAAATGTTCGTAATACAAATACATTAGGGGCTGACATAAATACTTAAGAACGTTAAACATAACTCTACAATTTAGAGCAATTAATTAGTCAACGCTTAAAATACAAAAATGAAAGGCTTGTGTCAGGTGAATATCTCAAGAATGCGTCTGTTTCTTTTTATTCCCGAATTTCATTTCAGTCAAGTGCTACCAATACGCTTAAAAATATAATAATCTAAGGAACTAAAGAAATTCATCAGGTTGAAGTTCGGTTTCCAAAGCCATGTTAGCAATAACAATATCTTTTGTTGGAAAGGGTAATTTTGCACCTGAGCCTCGATACGTAGGGGTCCCATGGGCTCGCGTTGGAACTGATCCTTGAAGTATATTTATTGAAATTTTAAATATATTTGCATTTGTTCGCATTGTTTGGGAGACAATGCTGTAGCATAAGGTATTGTTTAAAAAATAAAAGTAGTTAACACAGTGAGTTATAGATTTAAATACAAATTTAATACTATTAATTAAAAATACGAAATTATTGAGAAGATGTACTTAATAATGTCCAATACAAATAATAATCAAGGATTCTTATTATCAGTTTGAGTTCTATCTTTTGGTAACATATACGGATACTTTTAATGTAGGACTTTATATTTCATTAGGTTTAATCCATTAAGTAAAAACTCGTATCAAAAACATTTTTTTACAGAACTAATAATATCTAAATATTTTTCACCGTTAGTAAGTGAGTAAACATTTACTTAATGAAGATAAAGTAGAAAGTATTCGTTTACCATTTAAAAACTAATTAAATTACCTCTTTTAAAGGGACCTATTTTGGAGATTGGAAATAATAATGTACAATGTTAGTTTATCGGTACAAACTAACAATTATTTTTGTATAATTATTAATGTATTTTAAAAACTTGGTATTTCATTTTTATTTACGGAAAATTTGTATTTAAAATACATTACATTTTTATACATAGATAATATAATAACGATCAAAAGCTCAAAAGACTTACGAATAAATAATGAAATGAATAACTAATGGAAATAAAAAATAAAAAATTAAATAAATAAATAAAACGAAAACTTTTGGAAGAATTAGATTACAAGAAAAGAATACTTTAGTTTAATTAGGGAGATAATTGTATATAATATAAAAATGAATCAATATGTTTTATGTGAATCCCGGATTTATTTAAGTTTTATTCCACATTTGTCCTACGTGTTCATATATATAATTATCATGTATGTAAATCTACGTACATATATAATAGATTAATGTGTACAGTATATACTATAGTATATTAATCATAGTAAATATATTTATAAACATTTAGGATATTTTAATTTAGAACAATATTTTAAGAAATCTGAATTATGTAGATTTGCATAAAGACATTATGTTGTACTTATTTATTTTTATATGAAATACAATAAACTTAGTAATTCAACTAATATAAATTACAATAAAGACTTAGGGGTAATTTTTCTAATTTGAATACTAAAATATATGTGATAATGCTGCAAAGTACAATAAACGGCTGAAATTTCAGTTCATAAAGTTTCATTGAAATTGTTCAGCTCGTCCAAAACCCACGAAGGCGAACTTTTCTTCAGCAAACAATGTTTAGTACTTTCCAAACAACTGGCGCTAAAAAAAAAAAAATAAATATTTTGTCCATTAAAAGTTATTGTTTACCTGTGTGTAGGTAATCATTTGGACTTTGAAAATGGCAATCAAATTGAAAAGAATGCAGCTCAAATGCAATAGTTGAAATACATTAAAATTTCATTTAAACTTGTTAAAAACTGTTGTAACAAATACATTTCATTTTATGATCGGCCGTACTTGTATGGGTGGACGGCCGGGCTAGTATCACTGCATGTGTAAGGGCGGGCGGATGGACCAATAGCATTGTACGTGTAAGGGTGGATGTGTGGGTATATTTTAGTGAAGTACATTATAGATTACTGGGTGTAGCGTTCACGTCCATATTACCAAATAACCATTTCACAAGAAAAAATACATTAGAAATTACCCATGTACAACCTTATATAATAATAATAATAATAATAATAATAATTTATTTATTTCCTTTTTGTAATACAAGTAAGTAAAATACATAACTTGTTTGGAATTAATAACCACCAAATCAAGTATACGGTGGTTATGAAAAAAAAAAAACAAAAAAACAAATGTTACAAATTAATTATAAGTCCACGTAGTCTTCCTTTGCAAATTGCACTTGTCTTCAGCGGCATATGCAGCGCATGCTTATAAATAATATTACAATATAACAATACAACAATATAACAATATAACAATATAATAATATAACAATAAAACAATAAATATTACAATCGAACAACAGCTTTCACTTGTAATTGGACTACTAGTATTTAGTGACCATCCAAAAAGTTTTGATAGAACGATTATTGACTATGATATGTACAACTAACAGTTAACATTATCTTACAATAGTAAAGAAAAGATTAATGTCACATGTATCGTTGAGCCAATTTTTAAGTTTCTTACAAAATATTGATAAATTAAAACTGTTTTTTATTTCAATAGGCAACAGGTTGAAACATTTTGGACCCAAGTAAACAAACGTTTTAGAGAAGAATGACTTATTAATTCTAGGTCTTACAAAATTCTGTTGGCTGGTACTTCTGGTTGTGTAATGTAGGTTCTCTGTTCCCCTGTTGCCACTTTTTTTATAAAACATTCTTAAAACTTTGAAAATGAATAGGTTTTTTATTGGTAGTATTCTTAAATTTTTCAAATGTAAAGTGGTATTTTTCCTATGACATTTAAACAGTAATATTCGAACAAAATATTTCTGAGTTACAAAGATTTTATTGATTAAGTTTTCGTGAGTCCCTCCCCAGAATTCTATCCCATACTGAAGACGTGATTGAATTAATGAAAAGTACAGGTTTTTCAATAAATTTTGGCTGCAAAAGTTTCTTAAAAAATAAAAAGCGCGAATTGATTTTCTGATTTCAGCGTGTAAATTGTTGATGTGGCTTTTAAAAGTGATTTTGTCGTCCAAATGAATACCCAAATATTTGACTTCTTTCACTTGTTCAACCGATTCACAACTACAGTTGTTGATATTACAGCAAATGTGGTATTTAAAGCTATGATTAAATTAAAAACCGGTTAAATCAAAGTTAACTATTTTGGTTTTCGAGACATTAATTACCATACAGTTTTTCTCACACCAATACCTCAATAGTGCCAAGTCATGGGTTATAAAATTGGAAATTTCTAGCCAGTCAGTACTTGAATACGTGAAAGATATGTCGTCAGCGAAGGCTATAATTTTACCGCAAAATGGTTCTAACAACAAATCGTTTATAAATAAAGAAAATAAATCAGCAGAAATTACAGATCCCTGAGGGACACCAATTTTAATTTTTTTTTAACCGCTTAAATTGTTTTTCACACGGACTTGTTGTATTCGATTTTCTAAAAATGTTCGGAACCAATTAAGAGCTGGACCTCTAACTCCCGCAGCCTCTAACTTTACGAGCAGTAGATCATGATTAACTAGATCGAAGGCTTTTTTTAAATCAACAAAAAGAGCAGAAACTTTATTACTACTGTTTAGATTTTCAACAGCATTACGTAAAAGAACTTCAATTGCATCTTCAGTGCTCTTGCCTTTTTTGAAACCAAATTGACTTAGAGAAAAAAATTTAGTAGTTTCCAAAAAATTTAATAATCTTGATCTCATTAATTTCTCAAATCATGCATCTATACAGATTGAATTTCTACAATTTAGCGTCTTATGAACCATATAAAACTACTTTATTACTACGAAAAATAGGAACAGTGTAAGTAAGATAAAATATACATATATTGTTTATTTTAACCCTTTTTTAAGAGGGCCAAATAAACCTAAAATTTTAAAAAGAAATGACGACAAAACTGTTACATGTTTAGTAAAGAAAAATATATCTGTCTGTTAAACAAGTAGAGTAAATATTAAAAAAAAGTCGTAGGTCGGATATTTTTTTTACTTTCCATTTTAGAAATATCCAGAATTACAAGTGATTATATTTTTTTGCTTTCATAAATAAAAAATTTTTTACTAGTTGTCAGATATTAAATAATCTCTTGCTTCTATTTTAAGAATATAAACAACACAATTTCCCTATTTATGTTTTTAACGCTTAGTATATTTTTATTCAAATGTTATCATTAGCTTTCTAAACACATCGTGAAATTAAAGTATCTGATTTGTAAATCATAGTTTTATCAAGTTAAATGATTGACTGCACTATAATTTTATGCTATTCAATGTGCCAAAACTTACAGCCTATAAAATATTGCGTCCATAAACATTCAATATTTATGTTACTAAGGTAATAAACTAATCATAATAGTGAACGTAAAAGTAAATAGTAATCGAGAGGTTTCTATTAAGCCAATCTACAGTCAATTACTTACACAATATAACAAAGAGTTAATACTGGCTTGAAGAATATTAATTGTCAGAATTCTGCGTATTTTAATTTCAAAAAGTTTTGCTGTCATACAATTTGAGAAGGCAATCATTTTAAGTGCAACACTTCATCCTTAACGTTTAGAACACAGTCAGACCATTTATAATAACTGTTTTCTTTATTTTGGTGAATTACATTTTTAGAGAATTTATGTTGTTTTATACCGATTGCCGGCGTGGTGGTTCAGTGGCTAAGGCTTCGGACTGCGGAGGGCAATGTCCAAGGTTCGAATCTCCATTGAGCCAATGGTCGGTACTTCACTCGTTGAATAAAATTCACGCACAGGCTTGTAGGCCATGTAAACTGGCGAGTGAAGTTAAAACCATTCATAAGAGAAAGGTCATGTAAAATAAATGTTTATTATAACTGTGAGTATTGCTAGTATCGTTTGCTAAATATAATCTAGAGCAGTAATTTCATTTATTTCTGTTTGCTGTTTTAATAATTACTAAAATAAAAACTACCAAAGTATAGAGATTTTAAAGGTTTTTCATATGTGTAATGAAAATGGCTTATAAACATATTGTTTTTTCTGGCCAATAATTACAATATAGCAGTACGTTATATTTATATTTGAACGAATTTATATTTATTGTAACATAAAGCTGATCATTTAAGAGTTGATGTCAGGCTTATAATGCTTATTGCTGGGCAATTTTCACAACACAGCATTAGGTTAAATTTTATTGTAGTCGAATTGATTGATCATAAATTACCAGCGATTTTCATATAGCTGGTAATTTATGAGTTAGTTAGGCATGTAAATAATGTAATAACTTACGCATAATATAGTACGGAATATATATATATTTTTTAAATAGTAAAAAAGAGTTGTAGTCTTAAAGTAGGAATTAATAGGATTTGTATTAAAAGACATTTCCTTGAAATGTTGTACTGTTTTGTAGGCGGTGTCTGCGTTCATTACTTCTTTATATTATTTATAAGAAGTTCATGATATTCAAAAAATTATATACTATATTTTAATATTATTCATCTGGAAAGAGAACGTTATTTCTCTCGAGAAATTATTCCTCTTACTGAGATAGGCTTGGTGCCACATTGTGTAAATAATATTATTAGCATAATTAGATTTCAATGACAACATTTATTTTTAGTTCTTGTTTGTACATACTTACAATGTATAAAGCATCTTGATCGATTTCGGACCGTATTGTGTGTATGGGTTCAATACCACTGTACGTGTGTATGGGTGGGCGGGTGGGTCAATACCACTGTACGTGTATGGGTGGGCGGGTGGGTGGGTCAATACCATTGTACGTGTTGAGCCGGGTATTTGCGTAAATGTAATAATACAAATATCGGGTAACCGATATATCGAATTGCAAATGATTTATATTTTAATAACTATGCAATACCGTAACTCTTATGTCATGACGAAAAATACACTCATGTTCCTACTTATCGAGTTGTTTTTGCCCAAGATTAAATACATCTATTTTATCATATGGAGTTTACCAATACTAAAATTTGTTGGTTGATTTTGTAATTTTTTGTGTACGGTGAAAAATTTTTAACATTGTTAACACGCTGATGATTTATTTCATGGTAATTAAATTTGACGGCATATACTTGTTATTTGTTCCTTTATTAAAGTGACAGTATACACAGACTAAAGCTCATAAAACGAAGCTTGTTTTGGTAACAGATTATTCCATAAGGTTCATAAAAGGGCAATCAATTATAAAAATCTGTATACTAAAAATACATTTACATAAATATCAGAGTTTCTAAATATGAGAGTCCGAATACATGTACTCACAGTACAACATTTTCAAGGTTACCGAGCCAAAACTGATAACATCTGCAGCTTTTATATTTATAAAAATAGCAACCATTGTTTTCTATTTATTTGTTCCCCTCAGTTCCATATGTTTTTGGTAAAATTTAAAACTGTAAAACAGTAATTAATAAATAACAATTAAAGGTCTTATACTGTCAATCATATATTTTAGTGTAGTTCAATGTAGCCTTTGATTGTTAATGTTTGGTACACGGGAAACGATCAGGCTCGCACCTAAATGGGTTTAATGAGCGGTAAGTTTAGTTCTCAAAGGACTCACGCGAGCGTTTTAAGCCTTAATCACGCTTTCAGAGGCAGACACATTTATTTGGAATATTCCTCTTGATATATTCATTGGTAGGGTTTGTCCAAAATAACATAAGTGTGGTTTGGGAAGGCTAAATAATTTTGACACCAAAATAATAAAATATGAAACAACAAATTTACCTTTTAATGATTATTATTTAAATTATATCCATATTACGTTCTTTTCCTCCTTCGTGAAAATGACAAAATATATGTTTTAATGTTCAGGACCAAAAGCTTAATTAATCACGTCTTTTGGATCACTTAATCCCGGTTAAAATTTGAGATTCCAGTGATTTCATTCAAGGTTAGAGGTAAAAAGTTCACCTAGATCATTCACATCTGATGATTGAGAGATAATTATGCTATTTATAAAGTAGTTACGTTGTAAATAACTCATAAATCGATGGAATGCTATGCAAATATATATATATATATATTTTTTTATTTACCTTTATTTCTTATTTATTCTTTATCTACCTTTATTTTTTATACACCACTGGGAGACAGAGCTAAGGCCATCCTAGATAATTTCTGAATAAATATTGGATGACAACGTGTGGTAAAGCTTAATGTCATCAGCCTACAACTGCAAACCACAGTGAAGACCAGATACGACATAACATTTAAGAATATGGAGAAAAGAATAGGTCCGAATAGTGACCATTGTGGCCTTCCAAATTTATGAATACAGTGACGTGACATGGCACCGATGGATCTAACTTGGAACTTTGGTCTTTGTATATATCTTAAGAACCACTGGAGATTGACAAAAATCAACGGAACACATTACTCCACTAAGCAATATTTGTATATTTGAATATTAGGAGACCATTAAATATAAATACTAACGATAATATTACATGTTGATAAGTAAGGTTCTATTTTATTTTAAAATGCATACACACTTTTACAAGCAGTATATATGATTTATATAGTATGTAGATAATATAAAGCAATATGAATATCTAAATGAAAAATGTTCTAATTAAAAAAAAACTACTTTTTAGGATAGCTCAAAGATTTACTTCGAAAACGATTTTTTCTTTATAATAACGTATCCTCACTTAAACATACCTTCAAAAAACATAATCACTCACTATTTATATATATTTTAGAATCTTACAACTTTGATTGAATGTTTTAAACATAAAAAATGACACAGTTCATCAATTCTTCTATCTGGTTGTGCGCCGTATGAAACATTTTCAATGACTAAGTGCCATTTGATAAGGAAAAACACTATACTGGCCCATCTTTAGCAAATATCACGTGTTGAAATATCGATAGAAATACAAATAAAACACTTCATGTATGGCAAGTGATTAAAATCAACAATACCTAAGACCCAACGATAATTCGACTGTAGGATTGTAGTGGGATGTGTACGCATGTATTAAACATTATGTTGTTTGTTAGCTTAATTGTTATTGACTTCTATTTCTCACCAAGACACATCATATAATTTAATAGTAGGAGAAGGAATACATATAAAAACTTTAATTCATTTGCAACATAAAGTTGAATTGATTTGATTGTAACTTTTAGGACTTTTTTGTCTTTATAAAAGTACATATCAGTACATTATTAGGTTTAGCTAAGCGAGGGTTTATTTGAGTGCTTGTTACGGATGATGTTTATATTATCCTTTTTCATACTATCTGGTTTAGAATAAGGTAATGAATACATTTTTGAGAATTCTATTTTAATACTGGGAACAAAGCCTAGATAATAACTTTGGAATAATTTGTATAACACAATTTCTTGAAGTAACAGAGATATATTTTTTGTAACTATTTCAAGAAGTATAACACTATAAATCATATTCCTTTCCAAATTATAAAATATTTATTAATTATATATTTACTGAGATATACTGATTATTAACTTATTATAAATAGTATAATACGTTTACGTTCAATTTCGTTAAATTATTATTGTTTTCCTGAATTATCATTTCTACTGTTAAAAATTATGAGTTTTGGCTCTTCTATTAACATTGGTATTTAAGTTAATTTTGTGAAGTAACACTCTTAACACAGTCCACTTATTGCATAACTAGACGAGGCCTAAATAGTGTTCCTTTTTTTCAATGTAAAAATGAAAAACTGAAAACACTTTTATTAGCACAATAATGTACGTTTAGTGTTAGGAGGTTGAGTAGAAATATACACGAATAGATATCTGGTGTCGCTATAAAAGTAACATTAAACTCTTTAACTAATTGTTTAAGACGAAGAGGTGTGATGAATGTTAATTTGAAATTATGATTGAAAGGAAATTCTTAAATAATTAATTTTTTTATAGAAATATGGAAATGCTGCCCAAAACATGTCAAAACATTAATGGAGTGCATTGAGTTGGTACAAAGATAATAGAACAATTGTGACGTCTGATGGTGGCAACCTTTGTTCACTGCCCATTGTTAGGCATGTGCCAGACTACCACTTTGAGGGGTGGCGTTAAATAACCTCTCTTATGCCCATCTCTATTGGACGCATTGAACCCATTGACATTTTAAGTAGTGAAAATAATTCCACTCATATTGTTATATAATTGGACGATCTGTAACTGCTTAAATTTGAGGTGGAAATATATCGAATGCCAAAATTTATGTCAAGATAAATTAACTAATAATTAACTAGCTATCTTTGATAATTAACGTTTATGCCATTATGACCTTGCTTTCCGTTCAATTTACAAGTAATGTAAACATTTAAATACATTTATAGTTTTTGACCTACATAATACTATAAAAAAATTGTTAATCAATTACTGATCGTAGTTTTTGCAACAACAATGGAGTTTCATCAATGTTGTTTGAAGTATTTCAGTATTGTTAATAGTTATGGAAATGAAATATTTTGTGCTCATATCAGGAAGGTAATCATACTCTTCTACTAAGTGCAACTGACAATGTATGACATGTTCAAGGCACACTGTATGACATGTTCTAGGCACACTGTATGACATGTTCTAGGCACACTGTATGACAGGTTCTAGGCACACTGTATGACAGGTTCTAGGCACACTGTATGACATGTTCTAGGCACACTGTATGACATGTTCTAGGCACACTGTATGGTTCTAGGCAAAATGTATGACAGGTACTAGGCACACTGTATGACAGGTTCTAGGCACACTGTATGACATGTTATAGGCACACTGTATGACAGGTTCTAGGCACACTGTATGACAGGTACTAGGCACACTGTATGACAGGTACTAGGCACACTGTATGACAGGTACTAGGCACACTGTATGACAGGTACTAGGCACACTGTATGACAGGCACACTGTATGACAGGTTCTAGGCACACTGTATGACAAGTTCTAGGCACACTGTATGATAGGTTCTAGTCATATTGTATAACAGGTTCTAGGCACACTGTATGACAGGTTCTAGGCACACTGTATGACAAGTTCTAGGCACACTGTATGATAGGTTCTAGTCATATTGTATAACAGGTTCTAGGCACACTGTATGACAGGTTATAGGCACATTCTATGACAGGTTCTAGGCACACTGTATGACAGGTTCTAGGCACACTGTATGACAGGTTCTAGGCACACTGTATGACAGGTTCTAGGCACACTGTATGACAAGTTCTAGGCACACTGTATGATAGGTTCTAGTCATATTGTATAACAGATTCTAGGCACACGGTAAGGCAGGTTCTAGGCACACTGTATGACAGGTTATAGGCACACTGTATGACAGGTTCTAGGCACATTGTATGGAAGGTTCTAGGCACACTGTATGACAGGTTCTAAGCACACAGTATGACTGGTTCCAGGCACATTGTATGGCAGGTTCTAGGTATGTAGGAAGACAGTGGTTTTACAGTTATGAGTAGGTGTGGTGACATATGTGTGAGGACAGTGGTTTTACAGTTATCAGTAGGGCGAGTGACATGTGTAAGGACAGAGGTTTTACAGTTAGCAGTAGGTGTGGTGACATATGTGTAAGGACAGTGGTTTTACAGTTACGAGTATGTGTGGTGACATATGTGTGAGACAGTGGTTTTACAGTTATCAGTAGGGCGAGTGACATGTGTAAGGACAGAGGTTTTACAGTTAGCAGTAGGTGTGGTGACATATGTGTGAGGACAGAGGTTTTACAGTTATCAGTAGGTGTGGTGACATATGTGTGAGGACAGTGGTTTTACAGTTATCAGTACGGGTGTTGACATATGTGTGAAGACAGTTGTTTTACAGTTATGAGTAGGTGTGGTGACATATATATGAGGGCAGTGGTTTTACAGTTATCAGTAGGTGATATATGTGTGAGGGCAGTGGTTTTACAGTTATCTGTAGGTGATATATGTGTGAGAGCAGTGGTTTTACAGTGATGAGTAGGTGTGGTGACATATGTGTGTGGGCAGTGGTTTTACAGTTATCAGTAGGTGATATATGTGTGAGGGCAGTGGTTTTACAGTTATCTGTAGGTGACATATATGTGAGGGCAGTGGTTTTACAGTTATCAGTAGGTGACATATGTGTGAGGGCAGTGGTTTTACAGTTATCAGTAGGTGACATATGTGTGAGAGCAGTGGTTTTACAGTTATCAGTAGGTGATATATGTGTGAGGGCAGTGGTTTTACAGTTATCTGTAGGTGACATATATGTGAGGGCAGTGGTTTTACAGTGATGAGTAGGTGTGGTGACATATGTGTGAGGGCAGTGGTTTTACAGTTATCAGTAGGTGACATATGTGTGAGAGCAGTGGTTTTACAGTTATCAGTAGGTGATATATGTGTGAGGGCAGTGGTTTTACAGTTATCAGTAGGTGATATATGTGTGAGGGCAGTGGTTTTACAGTTATCAGTAGGTGACATATGTGTGAGAGGCAGTGGTTTTACAGTTATCAGTAGGTGATATATGTGTGAGGGCAGTGGTTTTACAGTTATCAGTAGGTGATATATGTGTGAGGGCAGTGGTTTTACAGTTATCAGTAGGTGACATATGTGTGAGGGCAGTGGTTTTACAGTTATCAGTAGGTGATATATGTGTGAGGGCAGTGGTTTTACAGTTATCAGTAGGTGACATATGTGCGAGGGCAGTGGTTTTACAGTTATCAGTAGGTGATATATGTGTGAGGGCAGTGGTTTTACAGTTATCAGTAGGTGACATATGTGTGAGAGCAGTGGTTTTACAGTTATCAGTAGGTGATATATGTGTGAGGGCAGTGGTTTTACAGTTATCAGTAGGTGACATATGTGTGAGAGCAGTGGTTTTACAGTTATCAGTAGGTGATATATGTGTGAGGGCAGTGGTTTTACAGTTATCAGTAGGTGATATATGTGTGAGGGCAGTGGTTTTACAGCTATCAGTAGGTGACATATGTGTGAGAATAATTGTGTTATATTAGTGGTAGAAGTGGAGATATTGTTGCGTCTAATACTTCCTTATTCGTTATTAAAAGTTAAAATCATCTTCCATTGTTTTTTGATGAAATATTGTTTGCTATAAATAGATTAAGCTTAAACTCGAGTTAAACCAATAAAAATATTAACGGGTAATATATTAGTTGTATATGTACGGAAATATGTGTTTTTAATTTCTGAAAAATCGTACTTATAACGGCCAGAATGTCATTTTATTACCTTGATGACAGAGAGTTGTGTTGTCCTGTTGGCTAGTTAGTGGTTCTACATAAATTTAAATCTATTGTTTGAAGGTTCGTAAACACAAATTTAATAAATATCGTCTGCCTTATAGTTAATAAATCATTTACAATTCTTAATTTAAGTAAGGAGAAAGGCACGTTTTATATAAATATTAATTATCTTTAAGTATGTGTCTGTATGTGTTGGTTGGGAAATACATTACAAAATATGTACCAATATGATACTTGTTGAGTTATATGATTCAGTCAGCTAACAAACTAAGGAGGCGACTACAAACATTTTATGGTATCCTATTTTAACATATGTCATGTCAAGTTTTGTTGAATCGTTTAGCGTGCTATTTTATTCGACGGAATACTTGGAGTCGCTCCTGTTTGCAAACTGTTTAACCATGAAACAAACAGAATTACTAGATTGGAATAATTAAATATTACAGTATGAATACACATATATCTCATAACTTATGTAAGAACACCTTTTAGTTTGTCTTAACTGTCATATAAGATTA
This sequence comes from Stictocephala bisonia, assembly GCA_035578905.1. Taxonomy (NCBI): domain Eukaryota; kingdom Metazoa; phylum Arthropoda; class Insecta; order Hemiptera; family Membracidae; genus Stictocephala; species Stictocephala bisonia. Next base: position 565,720 of record JAQJVL010000067.1, on the reverse strand, counting down.
TAGCATATACGATAGTAAAGTATATGATTTGTAAATGAACTATATGAAAATAAAAATGATTCACACGTTAAGTAAAATTGTATAGCTATCTATTTATACTTTGTAAGAGAATTTTTAACTATCCCATCTAAACTCTATTTTTAGAGCTATTGTATTACTATACTATGACATAATGAGACAGTTTACAAAGTGTTGTGGTTTTCTTTTTTTTAACATGACATTTGGACTGTAGTAACGTTCTCTCAGCTTTGTATAACTGAGACAAGCGAGTGTTTATGGTTCCGATTACGGTTTAGTACTGTACAGCTCAGTAACGCTACGGCAGCTCCATCAGAAACATTTTACAAAGCCCTTAAATCCTCAACTCTCCTTGCAGGCTGACTGTTTTCATATTAACCTTCATTTGAACCGAAACGTACATCCTCTTGTTTGAAATGGAGAACAATTATTTAAATAAATCTTTAGTTATAGGCTTACTATGACAAGTAATATGTATGTTATTAAATAGTGTGTATGTAATAACTATATTATGCTCTTTTATTTTAAATACACACAACATTTCATAGTCCTAAAAATTTATCGTTCTTAAAAGAAAAACATGTTTACATTCTACAGCTATTCTGGCGTTATATTTATAATGTTTTGGATTAAAAACCTCTAGCGAGTTTGCATGTTGTATGTAGCGTGAAAGACATGTAGATAGTTTTTATTGAAAGTTGGGATTATATTCCAAATTAAAAAGCAGGCATACTATTTAAGACTTTAAACTAAATTACAATGTATATTCATTGGTCTGCACATTAACCTACTGTGCCCTTTCCTTATAGACTTATCTGTTCGGGTAACTTATCAGACAGGGTAAGGTGAGGAATTGGTACATTATTAGATATTGTATATCAGTGATAAACACGTTCCATTCTGCTTATCTCTAACTCAGGCTCGAAGTCGAGACCCCTTACACCGCTCGTCTTATGTATCTCGCAATATATAGACATAAAGTGGTTTTTGGATGATTGAGACTACATTACACTGTTTGAGGTTGTTTACATTCAGAATATCTTATGGAATGCCAGCATATATTCACACGTGAATTCAGTTTATATTGGGATACTGAATTGAAGGGTTGAAACTTTGTAAAATGCTACTGATTGGTAAGGGATGGTTGGATTCTAGAGAACTAATAGAATAAGGTACTTACATTGCAAACCAAATCAATATGTAGATACACTAAAATGGATTAACATTAATTTTTTTTTACAAAAATAAAATTATTTAAACAACTATAACCCACTAATTAATCTAAGACTGTAACATTTAAAATCACTCAAGGAACTTGATTATTCATATTGAGTGATATCGTAAATGAAATATAGTGGCCAAAAGCTCGTGAACACGAGATACTATTTAAAGCCAAGCAGCAACCATAAGTTGAGGCACAGCTCAAAATAAAATAGACTCAGATGAACTGGTTCTCTTGAGATGTGTGGTAAAGGATTGACTTGTTCACATAAGCACAAATTGCAATTTGCAATATTCTTTAGTGAAGTAAGGTGTGTAGCTACACAGCTGTGAACCTCGCGTCAACCTAACTCAGTTATATGGACTGAATATATGTCAACCCAAGTAATGGATATATATATATATATATATATATATATATATATATATATAGTTTGGCACTGGTCTCTCATGTGAACCAAATTCAGTTATGGACTGAACATAAGTCAACCCAAGTCAAGGATATATATACTATAGTTTGGCACTGGTCTCTCATGTGAACCAAATTTAGTTATGGACTGAATATATAAGTCAACCCAAGTCAATGATATATCAGTTTTGTGGACTGACTGTAAACGTGTATGTCTAACAGATATGGCATAGAAATTGGTTTTTGCGAGCCGAACTTAGTTTTGTGAACAGGGTGTAAAGGTTCGACTGTGACGATTTTCTATCTAATTATATTATAATTGAGTAGAATTGGTTAATACTTGTTATTTTATAGATATACGGTAATTAATTATTGTTTTACTTAACTCATGTTTTCACTGAAGATGTTTTGAAACATTCCAAATATCGTTTATTTTTGTACGATTTTTAATAATGTGATTGAAGCTAGACAATGTTCCTATTTGTTTAAAAACTGAAGGCAATTTTATACGAACATGAGGTATATTGGTTGAAGTATTTTATTTTCATTATAACGTAACAGATACAATTTTTAAATCATATTGGTAGTAAACAAAAATTGAAATTCAAACTGTGTGGACTAGTCAGTATATTATTATTTCTGAAATATGGTTAAAGGGAATTGAGAACATTGTTTAGTACTAAAATTAATGTACACGGTGGAGAGGAAAGTTCTACGTTATGAATGTGACTTTATGAACTTTAAGTTCAACCAGTTGAACTATTGGGTATGCTATTTATTAACAATGTGATCATTGAAATATTCGATTTTGATTTTTGACTACACAATGTAAAGTAGAACTACAGTAATTGGAGCATAGGTTTTATCAACTTTTGTGGTTTTTAAATCCTGTCGAATGTAAACTGGATTTAGGCTTACTTATGGAGTATAGAATCAAGGGCATTGTTTTATATAGTTTTGATCTTGAGTGTTTAGTGAATTTCATTTTGAATTATTAATTTTGATTGAAATATTTATAAATCTATATCTATAAAAGACAAAGAATTGGTTGGCTGACTCACTCATCACAAATACTCCAATTTCCCGTGTGTGTAGAAAGCTGAAATGTTGTACAATGATTCTTAACGTCGTAAATAAAATAACAACAGTTTTCTGACCGGTATCTCCGTTGGGATTCACTCCACAGGCCTTCAAAGTTGCCATATTATGATAATGGTAAACAATTAATTGCAAGAATTAAATAACAAAATTAAACAGTAGTTTATAATAACAGACCACAATATTACAAAAAGATTTGTTTTCAACTTTATCAATTGCAACAGAAGGAATATTTACTAACTATAAAAGAGCTAATACATGTATGCCTGTCTGTATGTAATCTTCTTTTATTTTTACTCTGCTTTTTGGACATATATAAAAATAATCCACTCATAAAATATAAATCTATTTTTCTCAGAAGTGGCAGACGAAGATCATCTGAATGTTTTATTGTTTAGAAGCCATACTTAGACACAGCTGGAAATAAAAGTTATACTCTCGCAAAGTAATCCAATATACCATAATAGTTCAAAACACACGAGTTGCATAAATTATATAATGCGTGATTCTGAACATTAAATCAAACCTTTTTCGGTCCTCGTGAAACAGGTACACGAGGTGCTATAGAACTTATCGCTAGGAAATTAAGTTTAAAATTAATAATTACTTTTTCAATTATTTTAAAATTGTTTCCTGAATGTCAAAACTATCTATCATTGATATATAATTAATATTCCAGTACCTGAACGTAAAAACAGGACATTGCTCTGAAATTATTTAGGACAACAATGATTCAACTGAACATTTATAGTTAAGCTTGTTCAACCCTTAAGTTCAAACGTGATATCAAACTGATAGGCATTGTTTATATTTTAGGTGTGCAAACCTATTTTTAATTGACCAAAAATTAAAAATCACAGTCTAATGCTTTTTATATGTTAAAATCACTTTGTACGGTCAGAATATATTGTATTGCCTATTGTAGAACATAATTCATCTATATACAACTGGTTTTAATCCATAAAAATCACCCCTACTGAGAAAAATAAAAAAGGCGGTTTATGTGTTGAAAATATGTGTATAAATAATGCTTGAATATTAAAAATAAAAATTTGTCTTGTCCTAGAACATAATTATATCACATGCTTCAATCCATAAATACCACCCCCTTATAGCGCAGGACCACAATAAATTATTGTAAACGTAGTCTTTTCTATTCAGAGGTTTGAAATACACTGAACAAGTAACCGTTCTCTAGAGACACGTATGCACACGTACACACGCCGCTGAAGCAGGTGCAGTTCGGAGGTCAAAGTAGATTTGTTCCGCCTCTTTTCGTTAGGCTTTGCGTACGAAAATAGAAACGTTCGGCACAGAATTTAATAGCATGGACTCAGCTCGGAATAACAAAAATTATATCTAAAAATCTTTTTGAACATTATTCGGGCAACGATTTTTTTTCCAGTAATGAATAATTAAAAATTTTTAATTTTAATTTATTTATTAGTAATGAATAAATATGCATCTTCGCGCACTTGATAAGAGAATTAACTCATACACATAGCATGTTCATGTGTATTCGCAAATGCTTCAAAATATCCTCGAATGAAATGCAATTGGTTTTTTTTAACGATAACCCTTTGATTTGTAAGGTATCCAATTGATCAAAAAAGAATTTTGTGGGGAATTTTAAGAGCTATAGGGTCCGTTAGTTCCATTTTTCTTAAAGTATTAAAAAATAAAAATTTAAGTTAAGATGCTCCGATATGTTGGGTTTTGCTTAAGGTAAACTTTTTAAACAGCGGTATTTTCATAAGTTTTCATGCTAGAAAAACAATTTAAATAGCAACATTTTTGCCAAAAATAGCTAAATTTTTGTATTTGATTGTTTTTTTACGTAACTTGTTTATTTGTTGAGTTATTTTGAAAAGAAAAAATTATTTTCAAATAAATTAAAACGTTATATATGTAAATTAAACTTTTCCTTTTATAATGCATTGTAAATTGACCAAAATCCTAGAACGTCTTTACACTACATTTACCTAGTAAATTATGTATGAAGAAAGGTAAATTTCATAATCTGCGTAAATGTTTTTTGTAACCAAAGCGAATACAAATGTTTCTTTTGGTCACAACTCCGTCAATTTGAATGGTATTGACTTGGCCAACAGTTAATTTTAAAGGTCATTTTAAGTCCTATACAAAAGATCTAATAAGTTATCATTGAATACCTCTTAGTTTTTCTACTATTCAGCGTTTAAGGTCTATGTTTCGATAGTCGATAAAAGTCCTAACACCTTTGGCAAACCGCGACTTTGTCAGAATAGCACCTACGACAAAGGAATACTTTTAATATTGTATGAGCTTTCTTTTAAATAATAACACTTTTAGCAATAAAATTCACACTTTTTACGTTACTCGTGAGAAACCGTTCGAAAACATGAATTATTTAATTCTTGAAAAGATGTTCACGATTATGTTAAGCTTAAATTAAGACAATGTATCTAATTCTGCAGCGTTTTTTCATGTCACTATTTACACCCCTAAAAAGGGGTGGTTTAACCCCTCATATAATAACGTCTATTGGCGCCTTACCAAGTTTGTTATTTTGGTCTTTCTCTAGTTACTACCAAATTTTCAAGTGAATTATCCTGAAGAATTTCTTCCCTAAAGGTACTGGATTATATATAAACCTCTTTAGATAAAACTATTCGCTAAGTGTCAATTTTCTTTAATTTCCTTACCTAGCAGTAATAGATGAACCTTATTAAGTGGGAAGTTACATGTTTATGGCCTGGTAGTTCAATAGGCCATAATTTAACCAATATCCTAAGTGTAATCACGCTGTTTATAGTGACACGTATAATTAATTTCGCCATAAAGTAATATGGTCACTCTTTATTACGTAGGATTTAATGTAATATTGAAGAGTGAAAATGTTGTTAACTCTCCTAAATATTTGATCATATCATCGATCTATATAGTTTTTTATAGTATAGATAAAACATTTTGATATTATTTACTTTTCTAGTTTAAACCTATTGATAACTGTCTCTGTAAATTACTAAATACAATAAAGTAGTTAAAAGTACAAGTGTTGATCAATAAAAATAATTATAATTATTATAAAATATTATTCTTAAAACTACATTTATTAAAAATGTGTTTCCCTTAAGATGTTTTAACATGATATATAACTCCATAATACCAATAAATAGTTTACCAATTATGTATTTTATACGTGTAAGTATTTTTTTTTTTTAATTATTGACTTTTTGACAGACATTTACCTTGCACTTGAAATAATTATTCTGGACTTAAATAAAAAAAGAAAAAAAACAAAACAGCATATTAGTTCACTTAAATCGTTTATTATTACATTAAATGGCATAATTGTTTAGTACCGCACTCAGCTGCTGCTTGGGGTGTAAGTGTTGTTGAGATAGTAGAAAATAAACCCTGTTCTGTTCTGATACCTCTTAAAACATACATAACGGACGTTCAATGAATCCCATTGAGAACAGTCGAAGATGTCCCTAGTGCGAGGTCACCAGGGTTCTTGGAGACAGAACTGAGTACCATGATTGTCAGATAGCCAACAAATCAAAGTTTTTTGTTGCCTCGATACTCAATTATGATACTTAATATCATAATGGTTTTATTTAGGATCGTAGACTTAACTCTATTATCAAAACCTGCCATTTTTTTTTTTTTTTTTGAATTCATATTAATCTATTTTTAAAACTTAGATCTGAGGTTTTAAGGCATATTCCTATCCACCATTCCACTTGTTTATGGAGCTGGTGTTTATTAATTTATCAAATGGCTCTGAGAAGGGATATCGATATTTTATTCTCAATATAAATCAATAGTCAGGTAGTATCAGGACGGAAGTATTGTAGAGTTTATCGATATGTTTTAAATTTTTAATCCCTTTATGCTATTTTCCCTAATTTTTTTAATTTGACAAGAAAACAAATTGAAATATAAATAAGTGTCATTGTCAAACATGTCACTCTGGTATATACCTGGAAAGATATTTATATTTGATGTTAAGTCTATAATACGTTTTAATTAAGGCCATCAGTCATAGGTGACTGGGAAATGAGGTTTCAGCCCCAAGTGTCCTACCTATGACGAATTATCCCCTCCCCCACCTAGAGATGACGTTATTCATGTGGCTGTCATCATTAAAAAATAGTCACGTGTGCCGATTAATAAGATAATTTGATATGTATAATGTATATGGTAGTTTAAAACTAATGATACAAAATGAAACGGATACTTAGATAATGTAACTAGTATTAATAATAGTGGGCTTCCATTATGTAATCTCATGACAATTATATGAATTACACTTAGACGTAATTAATGCTGGGATATAGGTACTTCCATTGTTATAGATACCATAAAGGATTATTGACTTTTTTCATCGAAACATTATCATGGTTAACTGGATAAAGGTGCGTGTGTTGGTTCAGTGTGCACTACTTTTTGACTAATGTATTTGGTCTAAAACTAAATAAAAAGAATTTTATGTCTAAAATGTTGATGTCAAGTGTATTAATTTTGAACATACTAACTGGTATGGTACTTTATAGCAAACTTATTATTTACTAAAGAAAATGAAGTTTGTGCATTTTTATTATTGTGCTATGAACGTACCAGCATAACATTTTTTAGCCCAGTACATGTTTTCTTATTTCAAATACGTATGGTAGCTTCATACATCATCCATAAGAAATATATTTTTTACTGTTTGTTAATTCATTTGTAATTAATAAAAATTCATACTTTATTCCTAAAACATTTCGAATGTACCTAAAAAAAATATGACGTCCTGTTTTGTTTATGGGTGTTCGTCCGACCGTCTCAGTTAGGCGTAGGATGGAATTTAGTTGAACGTTTCGCTGCCACTGTCGCCACGAGTAGCAAAGTGTATGCTTTGCTAGGGACATGGGAGAGTAACAGCACTCTTGCTGCATGTCCGGAGCACAAACGGGAATAATTCTCTAATTTATTTTAAACTTTATCAATAAAGATTTTATGTATTATTAATATTTTTTCGGAAAAAGATAATTGTAAACATTTAACCCGAAATTCGAACAGACGTCATTCGTAAAGTGATAATTGGTTACACTTTAAAAAACATATTTTTTTATTATTAGTTCTAATTTAGTCTAGGTTGGTTAGTACCATTTGTCTAATATATTCTCAAAATTTTAATAAAATATATCACAAGGTATGTTAAAAAGTTAGGAACCAAGAAAGGCCAAATTAGCCACTTTATATGGCCATATATCCATACATTTTTTTTTTTTTAATTTTTCCCTCAACGTACTTATCACTTGTTGATAAAACTTATCATTTATACAAACAAATTTACTAAAAACAATTTCAAAAATAATTCTCGATGGCCCTAATCTATTTATTTTCATATATAAATACATATTAAGAACTTTAAAGACTTTTAATTTTTTTTTATATATGTTTGTGCGCAGTTCAAAGACAAACCACGTATATTAAAATGTTGAGTACGTTACTGATTGACTGCTTTTGATATTTCAGCAATATGTGAACTAATTTGTATTATTGTGTAAATGTATTTAAATGTGAGTGATTTTTACATTTCATTTTAAATGTGTTATATGCATAGCATAGCAGGATCTACATCTTAATCCAAATATAACTAGCAACAACTTAATAATAACTAAATGAGTTTTTTAAAATAGAGTAATTGAAATGTTACATGTTTTTTTATTAACTTATATGTCAAATGCTACTTTATTTTCTATTAGTTTCAGGTCAATTCACAAATTTCGTTTGTTGATTAATACATGCATAAGCATAAGTACCGTAAACGTAAAATATAAATATTATGACTTCACAAATAATAAGTATTTAAATCCTTATCAAAACCATTTCCCTAAATAATAACTATAACTTAACAAAAATAGAATGAACCGTGAATAGTAAAGTGTACCATAAAACAAAGACGGGAAAGTTGTTTAAAAATTCATAGGGATTGAGATTTTTTTTAAGCGCACTACAAGGTTCAATTCTGAAACCGATTTTGTATGATGTCTCTGCACAATATATGACTTAAGTTATCTATTGAAATGCTTGCAGTGTGGACATTTATGTTTTATTATTGTACATTCATTTTCATATAGGCTATCTATTGCTATGGATGTATATGAAAATGATACAGGGAAATAGCCATACAGGGAATTGTTGAAAGCCATACAGGGAAATGGCTTTCAACAATATTAAATACCCAATGAAAATCATAATATTATAACTTTTGATAAACTGTGATTTATGAGTATTATTGATACCTCATTAAAGAGGAGGTGTAATGGGCTTCCATTCTGCATACCCAGTCATCCCCGTTGTATTTAACGAGTATTGAAGCTCGGGTGTATTACAGTTGGGTAAGTATTATATCAACCGTGGTCATTGTTACGCTTATCATTCTTATTAACCGGTAAATAATACTAATAAATAAAGATGAAACGTAAACATTATTAATATTGATTTAAACATTATTGATGTTGATATTTTTGGTGTACAAGTAACATAGTACAGTCTTTTTTACCACTCCCAAAGCATTTAAAACTCCACACATTAGAGTTTTAGTGAAATAAAACTACGTTAAACTGGAGTACTCTATCAGTGACTAAAGGTGACTTTTTCTGTCAATAGGCGTCATCTTCCAAGTGGAATGATATTCAAAAGTGTGACGTTGCATATTTAAATTATTAGTATCGTTGGACATACGGGCATGTTCTCATCATTTAATATCATTTATAAAATAAAAACTAATTTTATTATTAAAAAATTACATTTTTAATATAAACATAGTAACTAAATACGAGTTTAACTACTATGGTTTGTGTTCATTAATTAAAGCTTCTATTCAAGGCAAATCTAATTTAAAAGCCAAATTTTTAAAATCTAAATGGACTCTCTAGGTCTAACATAACGAATCAACTGGAAAAAATCAATTTTATAATTTTGTTTTTCGTTAATTTTTTATGGACATATTAAAGTAGGGCGAGTAAACATTTTATACTTATATTTCATGAGCGAGGTTAATTATTAAAATTTATTTTCGTTTACTATTAACATTTAAACTATATTTATTATTTTGTTTGAACAATTAAATGGTATATTAAATGATTCACTTAGAAGTATTTTACGTAAGTAATATACTTTATACATATTAAATTTCTATTGTTATGTTGGTGAATGTATTAATATTTATCTATGATTAAAATCGTAATTCAAAAATTTTGAAGAGAACATCTGGAGAGTAGTCATTATGTTTTATAATCATAATTATGAGTTTTAATATCATAATATGCTAACTTACTAAGATTTACCTTTCGAATTCAGTTAGTTTTATCTTGTTAGTATTATAATTGATTCTTGTTATTATTTTAATTCTTCGTGTTATTTACTTTGATTGAACTTGATGGTTCGAGGAATCAGCTGTTAACGCCTTTTAATGATTTATGTGAACTTTTCAAAAGACTTCTTACTAAGGTTGTAAATATTTTTCTAAGAATTCTCTACTGAGCTTTCGACGAATAAATAAATTAATGTGAAAGAAAATGACAAATTTACTACAAAACGTAGTCTATTTTAATATCTTTTTAATGTTGTATGCTGTTATTATTAGCATTATGTTAGATTTATTAATCTGGAAAGCTTAATTTCCTTTGAATCCCTTAACATTATCTGTAAATATTATTGTAATAAACATTAGCACTATAAATTATTACACGTGTACATATTCTTACATTCTTACATAATAACTCACGAAGAATAGTTTTTGTGTCTGGTTTTATTTTCAGTCGTAACTCTATTAATCTTAATAATTATGAACAATAACAAAGTTGTAGCTTTAATTCTGCCTGTTGTGAAAAGTTAGTATCTATCTGTATGGATTCTAAATATATTACAGATTATATTAATTTTTCCAACATACAGATAGTTTTAAAGGTAACTCGCTAAAAATAAATATTAAAGTTAAAGGTGAAGGTAACTCATGAAATATATGTAGATTTGTAACTACTGTACTACTGAATAACATATCGATTTTCTAAATTTAATTTTAATAAATTTAATATTGGTCTTTGATCAAAAATGGACTTAGATCATAAAATAATTTGTTCTCTGCTGTAAAATAAGTTGCCATTATGAAATAATTTGCATATATGGAACAATTAATTGGAATGAGCCAAGAATTGGTCGTAAAGGATCATTTTCGCTCGTGGGTGCATGGCTAGTCGTCGGGTGACGAAAGCGTTAGTTGCAACATTGATTTTTAGTCCTTAACTACTCTAGGGGTCCATTATGTTATTCAACCTTTATATTATTGTTTGATTACGTTCTTTTAGGATTAAGTTGGGTTGGCTATTCAAAAAGGTAATTTTTTAACAATGGCTCGTATAAGATTATCATAAATAAAATATAAGATGAAAAAATACAGATATAACATAAATAAATATATATGTAACATTGCAATAGTCCTTTCTAAGTCGGAATCTCACCCTACTGGTATGAAATTTATTCTAAGGAGATTCTGGGCATGTAACGTTGTCAATTGTAGCAATGTAGGTTAGAAAGTTATTGAATATAGGACAATTAAATAATATTAAAGCATTATTTCTAAATCTACCAACAAAATAATACTTAGAATATGAGGAAATATTAGTTGTCTGCAATTCATAAATCCAAAGTATCTAAGTATTTTGGATTTTTAATAAAAAACGTGTTTCTCTTACGTATTGGAATGCGCGATATAATGTCAAATAAGAATGCTTCTAAGAGGAATTCTATTAAGGGTGGATAAAGATATAAGAAGATAACATTTTAATTTGGAATTTATCAGTTTTGGGCTGTATGTTGTAGTATGACATGAAAATATTATTTAACATTATATTTAGATTATTACAATAAATGACATTATTTGCTATCGCAGTTCTATATAAAATAATCCTTCTGGCACGATTTATTCACGCAGTAATTTTTGGCAAAAAGCTTTCCGTAGGCCCTCAACAAATCGTAATGAGTTACAGTGTATCTAAGGGGAGAACTAATGATATTGGATGTGTGAACCATTTGTCCTGATGTTTAACCACTTTATCTTGCCTGGTAGACTTCTTGATACCATTACTGAGGGCTGACATTATTTCCTTGACCTTTACTTACTATAAATTTCAGATAGCATCACTTGAACATTGTTCACAAAAACACATTATTTAATTCTAAAAAAACACCAATACCTAACACTGGCACCTTCAGATGACAGAGATAAACAATTCCAAACATTCCTTGGTCATGAATATATCTTACTTCTTCTTCTCTTCAGGTTTGTGCTAAGTTTTGTTGAATCGTTTAGTGAATCATTATTCGACGGAAATTCTCGTAAGTATCTTGTATGGTACAATAGGAATACTTGGAGTCGCTCTTATTTGCAAACTGTTTAACACTGTTTAACCATGAAACAAACAGTTACTACTTTGGAACAATTAAATATTACAGTATGAATGCACATATATCTCATTACTTATGTAAGAACACCTTTTAGTTTGTCTTAACTGTCATATACGATTGTAGCATATACGATAGTAAAGTGTGATTTGTAAATGAACTATATGAAAATAAAAATGATACACACGTTAAGTAAAATTGTATAGCTCTCTCTATATACTTTGTAAGAGAATTTTCAATTGTCCCTTCTAAACTCTATTTTTAGAGCTATTACTATACTATGACATAATGAGACAGTTTACAAAGTTTTGTGGTTTTCTTTTTTTAACATGACATTTGTACTGCAGTAACGTTCTCTCAGCTTTGTATAACTGAGACCAGCGAGTGTTTATGGTTCCGATTACGGTTAAGTACAGTTCAGTAACGCTACAGTAGCTCCATCAGAAACCTTTTACAGATCCCTTAGATCCTCAACTCTCCAAGCAGGCTGACTGTTTTCATATTAACCTTCATTTGAACCGAATTGTACATCCTATTCGAGAAAGGAAACTATCTGTACCACAACGTTATCTTGGACTAAACATTTGTTATACGGAAATGTTTAATTTATCTTTATAGAAATACGTATTCAATCAAAACCAGGGATGAATGACACAAGCAAATTATGTCTGGGCCTAGTAACTTACTGTATTACGTAAATAACAATGGCTATGACCACGTTGTAGCTGTCATTGTGTGATCTATATGAGCAGTGCAAATCACTTAAGGGACTGCTTTGTGTGTTGTATTACACTTGTACACCATAGTCAGCAACCACTTTGATATGCTTGGTTTCTACGTATTTATAAGTTTACGTAGAACCATTACTACTACTTCGAACCTAATATACTCGTATACATACAAATAAGGATATTTAGGTTTAAAAAGGAGATCACATTTTTTAAAACTATTTTGATCATGAATTATAATGATCTTAATATTTTTCGTAACTTCTTAGGCTATATAAGATAAACAAACAAAAATTAGTTACTAAATAACATAGTCCTAAGTGAGTTAAGAGATATTTTTTATATTTTATAAGTTTTTTTTATACTTTGGTATTGTTTACCTGTAGGGTGTTCCCCACACCAAACATAGAGACGCCAACACATTTATTATTTAAACATAAAATTAACTGTAGTGTTTACTTTTTCAACACTTAAAATAAATACTTTAACTAACAATGTTTTAACTGTATAATACTTTCTTTTACTAGTATGTATGATATAAGATTACAAAGAATATACACATATATGTGTGGAGGTGTCTATATTTATAATATACTGGTTATACAGTAAAACCTCGCTAACTCGACACTTTGTGGACCCAGACGTTGTCGAGTTTGGGGGTTGTCAAGCTATCCAGAACATTAATGTACAGTAATTGTAATGGGTTTTACTAAATGAACACACAATGAATTTGACTACAGTATATACATAAATTTATTACTTACATATATGCAGCTGCTGTTTGAACAATCCACAAAGAAAACTTGAATGTCTAACAATTACAATACACTAACTAAATTCGTTGGAAAAATTGTTTTATTGAGGATTGTTTTTCTTTCCGAATTCGGCACCTGGCTGCTTCGTCACGTAGTCGCCGTAGGAGTAAAATGTCCATCGCACACGATCTTTGTTGCTCCAAAAAACGCAAGGCTCCTTCGAGGTACTTCACACCGTCACTATGACTCATCTTCTCTTCTTGATTACTCCTCTCCGTATCATCTTCTGAGTCACCTTCTTCCTTCTCTGCTCCTTGTTTTTTCACGGCAGCAATAATTTCATCTTCTCCTAGCGGTTCGCTGGCCCCATCTAGATCCATCCACTCTCTGACATCATCTTCCACGGTATCTTCACATCCAGGAATCTTCTTCATAAGTTCGATCAAATTAGAGGCTTCACGATCCTCTCTCTTTTCCAAAAATTCATTTCCCGAATGATCCAAAAGTTTCCTCCACGAGCGAACAAGAGTTATTGGTTCTAGTTCATTCCAATATTGATTCAACCAGTCAATAACGTCTAGTAAATCAATCTTTTTTAGCTTAGACAACAATTCATAACCTTCTTCCATGCCTAATATTAAAGATGAAAGTAGCTTACGTCGATATATTTTCTTCAAAGCTGCCAGAACGCCTTGATCCATTGGCTGTACGAGTGATGTGAGGTTAGGTGGAAGAAATATTGCCTTAATATCTTTATCCTGTAAATACGGAGTGTCTGGATGAGTAGTGGCATTGTCCAGTAGAAGAACTGCTTTTCTTAGAAGAGTTTTTTTTCTCCAAAAACCGCTCAACCTGGGGTACGAATTGTTTGAAAAACCACTCTTTAAAAATTGATTCACTCATCCATGCGTTATTGTGACTCCTATACCATACAGGCAAATCAAATCCATCGCTTGTAGACTTTACATGTTTGAAACATCCAGGCTTCTTTGCTTTTCCAATCACAGCAAGCTTAAACTTGTGTTCTCCAGTTGCATTGCTACACGCGAGAACAGTGACTCGTTCTTTACTTTTCTTTTAACCTGGAGCGGACTTCTCACTTTTTAAAGCTAAACTTTTAGCTGGGAGCATGCGATAATTTAGGCCACTTTCATCACAATTATAAATCTGATCATCAGTAAGACCTTATTTTTCTATGAGTTCTTGAAATCTTTTCTTAAACTCACCAACAATTTCAGGGTCAGTAGATAATTTTTCACTGCAGATGCTGATTTGCTTAACACCATACCGCTTTTTCCACCTGTCTAACCATCTATTACTTGCTGTGAACACAGGATCTCCATCTTCTTTTAATTCTTCGTAAAACTTCAGTGCTTTTTCTTGAAGAATAGGCCCTGATATCGGCGTTCCTTTATCCTTTTGCACACGAAACCACTGATGCAAAGCCTCGCTGACTTTTTCATGTACGGCACATTTCATTGTTTTTCTGACCTTAATTGAGTCTGTACAAATTCTCGTTAAGCACCACGATTCAATCTCCGATTTTTTTGTTTTTCCAACCGAGCACTGTAGAACGCCCGAAATTTAACTCCAACGCAATTTTATTCGCATTTCCACCCTTTTCCAGTCGCTTCAACGCATCGAATTTCAGTTCCATTGACACCGACACTTGCTTCCTCTTTTGCGATGAAATGTCTCCGATTTTCTTGTTAAAACTCACAACTTCAACACTTCAATCACAACTAGACGAAAGACTCCACTTGTCTAGAACGACAAAACGAGCACAAACAAAGCGACCGACCAAACACGTTCACCGCCAATGCTAATCTGAGCAGACAAAAAGAATATGCAGTAAACAGTTAGGAATGTGAAAGTGGCGACAGCAGGTAGGAAAACTATAACGAGCTACCTTCCCCCCCCACCACTAGCCGAGGGTAGACGAGACCGGGACTTTGACCCGAGGCAGCCTAAAAGACGCGCTAGATTGACTCGCCTTCCCCCTCGGCCATTTCCACCGTTCTTGAGTCAACATAAAAATAATGAAAGCTAATTATAAATTTGCACCCATCTGTCGAGTGTCGAGTTACCCGGACTGTCGAGTTAGAGGGTGTCGAGTTAGCGAGGTTTTACTGTACTATTAAAGTCCGATTAAATATGTCATTCTTGTTTTAAAAGCTCGTGTGTATCCAATAAACTCTAGCTAATATATTTTTCATCCAATAAAAAAATACCTGTAATTTAGAACCTATACATGTTAATTGCTCTAATATAGCAACAGTTATGTTTTAATAGACCGATTAATGTGGCTTATAACATAAACTTATATACTGAACTCAGCACAAAGCACAATATAGGAAAAAGCAGACTTCTGTTCACTTTTGTAGCACCTAACTAATCGATAGTACTGGTCGCTATATTTATGTTGATAGATGTACGTGAACCACAAGTAGACTGGGTGATAGAATGAAGATGATAGGGTACTTGGGGCACAGCCTGACGGATGGCTGTATTGATGTTAGTAGATGTACGTGGACCACAAGCTGACGAGGGGATAGAATGACGTTGATGTACTTGAGGCACATGATGACAAGTTACCTGGTTGCTACATTGACATCGATAAAAACTTCCTGGTGGCTACACTGATGTTGAAATAAGTAATCAAAACACAAATTGCCTGGTGGCTACATTAATGTTGATAAACGTATTTGAAACACAAACTGCCTGGTGGCTACACTGATGTTGATAGACGTAAGCAAGCCACAAGCTGCCTGGTGGCTACACTGATATTGATTGGCATACTTGAGACACAAACTGCCTGGTAGCTACACTGATGTTGATATAAGTACTTGAGACACATAATGCCTGGTGGCTACACTGCCGTTGATAGACGTACGCAAGCCACAAGCTGCCTGGTGGCTACACTAATATTGATAGACGTACTTGAGACACAAACTGCCTGGTGGCTACACTGATGTTGATAGACGTACTTGAGACACAAACTGCCTGGTGGCTACACTGATGTTGATAGACGTATTTGAAAAACAAACTGACCGGTAGCTACACTGATATCGATAAACGTACATGAGCCACAAGATGATATGGTTGCCAGTTTTACATTTCAACGAATTCTAATATTTTTGCATAAACGATTAAATCATATAAATTTCATACTGTGGTATATGAGATTACTGTGATGTAGTGAAAAGTAGTAGAGGTAAGTTTATATTTGGTTTGCCTATTGTGGGGGACTTATGTATTGTTAAAATTTTGATTCAATATATGCCCTTTGTTAATTTAAGTTACTTAGTTTAACAGTTCTGCACGAAGTTTTAACTTGGTAAACAATGTTTGACTGAATGTGTAGCTGAAAAAAAACAAATTTACATACATTTATAATACATTTTCCTAGGTTTATGAAATTTAATGACAATCGTTCTAATTAAAACAAAGAGTGATACTAATATTGTGCTACAAACTTAATAGTATTAATATTCTATTAATGTGATCTAGTTATTCATGATTGTGGTTTTATTTATTTTGATTTTAATCACAGCTTCAATAAGTGCAGGCTTTCCTTATGAAGTTTTTTTCTATAAACATTATAAATTATAGAACATAGTATATCTTTCCCAAAACTACAGAAATTAACTACTATACATTTATTTATTTTAACAATAATAATTAATTACAAGTCTTATATGGAAAATATGATCATTAGCCAAATGTATCATATAAATCTAAATTCATTAAGACGCCGGTTGCAGAAATATGGACAAATGTGAGGAGCGAATAAGTGTGATGAGTTGTTGGTTACTTACTGAGTTAGAGTGTCCCTTAGAAAGAACTATTTTATTTATAATAGTCAAATAGCCAGGGAAACTTAGGGACCTACAGCTTTACCAGGAATCTAAACCACAAAGTATGGGTCTGATTTTCAGCTATCTGACAAACCTTAAACCCAGTTATATTTTCTACACAACATCTGAACCTTGACTACCACCCAACGGACAAACTATACTTTTCTAGTAATGTCCACGTCGATGGAAACCATTGACTAGACACCGTGTCGGTATTAGAGAACCGAGCATGGAACCTATCGTCTGCAATCTAATCAACGCTTTGTCCCCTAGTAGCTGAGTTACAGCACTGCGCCAACAGTGTACAATGTAACGCTATTATCACTAGTTACAGCACTGCGCCAACAGTGTACAATGTAACGCTATTATCACTAGTTACAGCACTGCGCCAACAGTGTACAATGTAACGCTATTATCACTAGTTACAGCACTGCGCCAACAGTGTACAATGTAACGCTATTATCACTAGTTACAGCACTGCGCCAACAGTGTACAATGTAACGCTATTATCACTAGTTACAGCACTGCGCCAACAGTGTTCAATGTAACGCTATTATCACTAGTTACAGCACTGCGCCAACAGTGTACAATGTAACGCTATTATCACTAGTTACAGCACTGCGCCAACAGTGTACAATGTAACGCTATTATCACTAGTTACAGCACTGCGCCAACAGTGTACAATGTAACGCTATTATCACTAGTTACAGCACTGCGCCAACAGTGTACAATGTAACGCTATTATCACTAGTAACACTAATTAAGTGCCGGTTTCAATTTATTTCTGTATACTCATAAAAAAACAAAATAATAAGTGTTTGTTTACTAAAACATTAGTAAGCAATATATTACTAAAATTTCTTCATCAAAATAGATGATTTTAAAATATTAACAAAGTAAACACAAACTGTGCTTCAATTTATAATGTACGGTTACTTTCCATATAACTCAAGGAAACTGTTGTATTACTCATAACAAAAGTGTATATATTTTCGATGGAATGTGGCAATTTAAATAATCTATTTTAACAATATTTGTTTAACATACAATATATATTTAAATACCAGCAATCTAAACGAACTAATAATCAATACATCGAAACTTTTGTAGACTATCGCGTATCAACACTTCAACTTCAAATCATGATTCTTTTATACGAAGGCACTTTTTCTTGTCTTTGTTTTGTTTACCAACTCTTGAAAAGTATTGAAACAACTATTTATCCAATTAAATGTATACAGTTTTATACTTGTTACGAAGGATAGAGTATTGAACATAACTCGTATGTGAATGTTAAACATGTTCATCTTGTTAATAAACTGTATACAACATTTCCAATGCAATATAAGATATGCCCTTGAACCTAAGAAGAAAGCCTTTAGTACTGCACTTTCTCAAGTGTAGTTTATGGAACATCAGTGGTGACTTTAGTACAAGTATAAAGTTTAATAAAGGCCTGCCTTAGTCCATCACATTGTTAAAGAGGTAATATCCTTCTGTCATATCTGTGGGTAATCCCTGGCTAAAGATGACATATAGGGCTTTATGTGTGGCATTAATACCTTTTGTTGCTTCTGGTAACAAAAATTAATTTACAATATGAGTTTTTCTAAAGTAGGAAAGAAGGGTTCTATCTTCCTTGTGTTTAGATTACTAGTGAATGTCTTATGCAAGCTAATAGTGCAATTTAGTGATAAGTGTTCTTAAACACTATTTTCGTCTTCAATTTGAACCATTAGTCGGTTAGAGGAATCGGTACCATCTTAAATATTTAAAAAAGTTAAAAACTGACAATGTAAACATTATACTTTTGTGTTTAGTTTTGCTGTTGTTAGTGATTAATATTACGAGTGTGGGTGGGTCAATACCACTGTACGTGTATAGGGAGGCGAGGGTCAATATCACTGTACGTGGATGGGGAGGCAGGGGTCAATATTACTGTACGTGGATGGGGAGGCAGGGGTCAATATCACTGTACATGTATGGGGAGGCGAGGGTCAATACCACTGTACGTGTATGGGGAGGCGGGGGTCAATACCACTGTACGTGTATGGGGAGGCGGGGGTCAATTCCACTGTACGTGTATGGGGAGCGGGGGTCAATTCCACTGTACGTGTATGGGGAGCGGGTGGTCAATACCACTGAACGTATATGGGGAGGTGGGGGTCAATATCACTAGAAACAAGTCTAGAATATATTACACTAATCATATTATAGACGTTTGAACCCGATTATTAAGAAACTTCTAGATAATGATATTTTCTATTCCTTATCACGGAATTCATTTGAATACATTGTAAATAACTTTTTGTTTAACTATAGTCTAAATTATGTTTCCAAGGCATACAAGTGTTATTACGCATTTTTAAGCATGAACTTAGTTAGAATTTATATTTAGTTTTGTAAATCGTTTCAGCATATCTCAGATCGATGGTGAAAGAACTGATCTAACAGGTTTTCATCCTTTATATAGTATCATCTGAATTATATAAAAACTGATTTATATTTACGATGGAGAAGATAAGCAAAGATTTTTCGTTAAAGTAATAATTAAGGTACATAAGACATTTTATCAAAATACTTCCGATAAAGTAGCTTACCCATAGAAACGGCATAGAAAATCTTTAGATGGCCTCTAACCTTTCACTGTGCTCAGAGGAGGCTTTAATTAAATCTCTCAAACGAATCTGACTGGTAAATGAGTTTTACCTCGCGCTGTTCGCTAGGTTGAATCCTGATGTCGATAACGAGATGACTTCTGTTTGTTGTTTTTACTCTATATAGGTTACTGAGATTTTACAACACGATTCAAACACTAATTGGTAAAAATAATACAACAATTTTAAATTATTAACAAAATGTATGTGGTTCACAAAATAATTTGTGTTGATTACAGACTACAAGCTTTAATTGATGTATTAGCTATTTAGTAAACAGAACATACAGTTGGTTTTCCTTATATAATAACTACGCACAAATCAGTCGTAGTTATTATATAAGGAAAAACAGTCGAAACAGCGCCATGTATATAACTAGCTTCAAACAATTACGAATCAGTGTCACATTTAAATACTATTTTTAAAACTATACATATTTCACAGTAAATTAAATCAATGTAGCCTTTACTAGTTTTTGTGTTTTATTAAAATAAGTATACGTCAGAAGTTCTCAATTCATGTCGAAGCGTATACTAAAGTTGTACAAATATTTCACGTAAAACGTTTGTCTTTTGGACGCTGTCAACATCCGGCAGAAACATAAGTCTAGTTGCAATTAAAATAGAATTGTTATTTAAAATGTTCTAAATATGATTTGTTTTATTTGTGACAGTTCATAATTAAAACAGGACCAATAACATATTTGTCCAATCCCTGGTGAAAATATAAAACACACACACACACACACACACACACACACACACACACACACACACACACACACACACACACACACACACACACACACACACACACACACACACACACACACACACACACACACACACACACACACACACACACACACACACACACACACACACACACACACACACACACACGCACACGCACACGCACACGCACACGCACACGCACACGCACCCGCACACGCGCACGCGCACGCACACGCACACACACACGCACACGCACACGCACACACACACACACACACACACACACACACACACTGTAAACCTTCGAGGTTTACTTAACTGCTACACGTTTGCATAGTATTCCCTCATAATTATTAATAATGATAAAAATAAGAATAAATATTACCATGAAAAATGAGACAGAGGTGTTATTACAACAGGAAATACGGTACAGGAAGTGGAGTTGGTAAAATTTTAGTAGGACATCTAGAGAGTGTTAACTCAGAAAGCAAGGGATCGGATGTCAAGGAAGCAGGGTCAGTACTGTACACAGGATGACCAGAATAATAAAATTTTAGACTCACCAAATTTAGGCCGATGAACGTTGATGCGGCGGAGATTCAGCAGACACTTGGATGGTGCCACTCATAACGAAAACGGGCCTATAGGGCGATCCGTAATAGGACCATGAATAATAGTTGGTTCTTCCGAAATTGTAAGCGTGTCCAGTGAGTGGCAGGGGGAATGAGATACTAGGGAAGGTGTTGGGAAAGAAAATGGGAGTCTGAGGAGAGTCCGGCAAGTGATAGGACTTCGGGAAATATACCAATAGGGAGGACCAGCACCGAGAGGTCCAACTACCTGGACTTCGTCAACCCGCCCTGCAGAGCAAACACGGGACGAGCTAGGAGGAGGACTTGGAGCCACGGTACAACCCCTTGCGATATCAACCACCGGAGGACTTCACGAGCGGCCAACCTGAACCTGAGGGACGCCTGGACTTGTAGCCCATCCTGAGGGACAGAGAAACCACCCCCAAGGGACTACAAGCAACTCCACACCTAACCAGCCCACCTGACCCTGAGGGACAAGCGGACGCCGAATCCACTACGGTCCGTGGACACTACCTGCAGGATACGTAGAGTCCAGGGGTATGTTAAAATTTGTTTAACACCTCCAGGGTTTAAAGGAACGAAAAATTAAATGTTGTAGATGAAAGGAAATTTTTTAGGGCGTTCAATTACGTTTTACCTAAACCAAAGCGTAAGCCGACAGGCAGTACATTACTCATATGAGAAGCTAATAATAATCGTAATTTAATAATACAATATAATTCACTGTTTGAGGGAATTGAGTAAGGTATAAGTTAATGTGTTGGGATTGTTAATTTAAATTGTGAATATATAAATACGTAAATCCATGTAATTGATCATTGTCCGTATGAATGGTTGTTTTGATAAGATATTGTTATCAATCTTATTAATATGATATTCACTAAGACAAGGTAGATAAGGACAATTTTGCAAGTCTTGAGTGAATATTTTCTTTACATTAATTCTATAAAATAGAAGTAACAATGGCATATACGTTTTTGGATTAGTGAATAACACGTTCTATTCAAGGGACGTTCACATTAGGGAGGTGGAAGACAAAGTTTGTAAACAACATATGAGATGAACAGGTGAAGTAAGTTGGTTTCTATGAAGAAACAGTCTGTCGTAACTTTCATCACAAAACCAAAGTAGGAACGTTTGTTCGAAAAAAAGTTTTTTAAGGACCGGAACTGTACCTCAAAACTCCGGATTTGATAGGGGAACAATATTAGTCCTAAACAAAGCCTGTTAATATTGGATAAAACAGTATAGGTCGGCACTGGTGGTGCAGTGCTGTAACCCAGCTACTTGAGGACAAAGTGTTTGGGAGATTGTAGGTGATAGGTTCCATGCTTGGTCCTCTTAATACCGACACGGCTCCCGCTCAATGGTTGCCATCAACGTGGATACTACTAGACATCTGGGGTGTCCATGTTGGATGGTAGTCATGGTTCGGATGTTGTGTAGGGAAGAGAACTGAGTGTTAGACTTGTCAGTTAGTAACCAGACTACACTAATATCATCATTTATATTCGCCTTAAATTACGCACAGCGTGGTGTCGACGTCTCACTAGTAAGAATGTAAGAAAATATTGTATTTTGTGAAAAATCAAAATATAAATAATAATGCGTTGCTAATAATAAAAATAATATAGAAACGAAATTCAAGAACATAAAATTTTTAAATAAAATTTTCGTTACAGTCCAAATATTATTTATAATATATCATATTACTATTATTCTAGTAATTTATATTCTTTTAAAAAACATATTTTGCACAATATCATTAATATCAAGAGTTTATTAATAATTATTCGAAATCGTAACATCTGTAAAAACAATTAATTGTGCATGATTTATTTACTCCTATAGATATTTAATTATGCTTTATTATGCTATGCTTTATAGGACAATTGATTTTCAGTGAACACTTTTTCTTATTTTCTAAATTTTTCTTAATTTAACAATCGTTTATTTTAAAAAGTATTATTCTGTGAACATTTTATAAATATGTTTTGCGTCTTGAATTGTTAAAATAATGTTATTAATAACGAGTCAGTGAACAGAGCTTAAAACTTAATTTAAACAAATTGTATTTAAACTAATTGTAAACAAACTTTGTCTGATGTTACCATCTGCTATAAATATATCAAGATGTATGTATTTAAACAGTCGGTGAATAAAGCTCTATGAATATCACCTTAAATAGTTCAATCTGATCAGTTTTGAGTAGGTACCAACTCGGCTTCAACACTCACATGTAATTTTTACCATTTTTAAGATGTCTTTCAAGATGGACTATTTGACATTAACAGTTTATATTGGTTTTAAAAACGTAGTAAAAGGGAATCCTTATTAGTGTATCCTTAATTTATTACTGAAATTAATCACCCTCACCGTTTTCCTTTCATCGGTATATTCACGATTCACTTTATACTTTAAGTAAAGTATTCAGTATATTATATTGAATACTTTACTTAGTTCATAAAAAATATTTCTACTAGTTATGCAACACACTCAATTTAAATACATTTTGCTTATATATTCTATGACTTAAAAGCATATATAGAAATGCACTAACTAATGGCGATAGTTAATTAACATCCTTAACATATTGAACTCTGCGCTATTTTATGAGGGTCATTGTTAACGGATCTGTAAATACGTCTGGTGAAAACTAGTATATATTTGGCAATAAAGTTGTCATTACAATCAACTAAATTATATTTGCCATTATGCCTGAAATACGTTTTCATTAAGGCCATCAGTCGTAGGTGACTGGGAAATGGGATTTCAGCCCCAAGTGTTCCTGCCTATAACGAGCCGCCCCCTCTCCCACCTAGAGGTGACGTCATTCATTTATTTATATTTACTGTAAAAACAATAATAACTAGATTTAAAAGAGTGTAATTTAGCCTCAAAGGTATGCCAATCATGTTTTATAATAAGGTCATAAGTAATTGATTTAATGTAAATTTTTTATCGCAATTTATGAAAAATTATGGTACTGTTTAGTCATAACAAGTAATTATTGTTGTAACTCTTAAACAACAAATCCAAACACTGTTTTACCTAGAAAAAAGAGTTGACTTAATTAAATAATACAAAAAAATACATTTTCAATATAAAATTATCTAGATGTGAGTAAACTAGAATTGTTACATTATTCTAACATTTAAAGTTGTGTTTGCTACTTTCAATATTGCTACTCATCAATATTTTTATGAAGGGGTTCAATCTCTCTTTATTGAACAACAACTGTTTTAATTAAGAGAAACCTTAGTTTAACTGTTATAAATTAATTTTGTTGAAAAAGTTAATTTAATATTTCTGGCCCTAAATTTACAAAGGATTTCATTAAAAAATCAAAGGAAAAAAATAATAGAAAGGAAATAATTGTATAGTAAGTAAATAAACCTTGAAAATTATTTATAACTATATTTTAGAAAAAAACAGCAATTAATCTTTACCAATTTTTCTACTCATGCGATATGCTAGAGCTTGATCTTATCCAAGGACTCAGTAATGCACCTTAATTAAATCCTACAGCAGGAGACATAAAACTCACTTTTAGGTCTTACGTTTCTCAAACCACTTTCTTTGGACAAGGTAAATATATGCGCAAACTTGTGATTTACAATCAGGTACGAATTTACGTTTGATAACAATTAAGCTTTCATAAACGTTCAAAAGTATTTTATTTTTAAATATCTCTGTAAAATATAGTTAAAGTAATATTTATTTATTTTAAGTTTTTTCACCCTCACAAATCAGTTTATAACATTGCAAAGATTTTAGTTAAATTGAAATGAAATATATACCAAGTGATATCTTTTTACTATTCTCTCTCTCCTTTTAAAACAACTCTTATACCCCACCATCCATAAATTTCTGTGATCCTCAAGACATTTGATAAGAAAAGTCTTTTTAGATTTATAATATATCTAATTTCAGACATATGCATATTCCAACAAACTCGGAGCTAACTCTTGAGGAGCTTGTAGAAGACAGGTTCAGTTTTTATTTATATTCATAAAAACTTAATTCAGTTATTACATAGACATCACTGAAAATGCCTAGTGAACCAATCGGACAGGTTTTGGATGCTGAATAGGAAAACAACTGAGAATAAAGCTTGTCAGTTAGCTGAAAGTAGTAATTTTACAAGTTTCGTAATCCATGATAAGTTATGGGCCCCTTAGCTACCTATAAATAGTGGTCCTTTATAGTCAACCTTGACAAATAATAAAAACTGAGTTAGCTGAATTCCTCACACACATTCGAACTCATCTTGACGATTGTGGATTTAAAAAATTCTAAATTAAAAATAGTAACATGTTTCCAATAATATCGATCCCTTTGATATCTCACATTTCGATGTCCAGAATGTTATCATTCCAGATTAGCCGTCCTGTAGACAATTATGTTCTGCGCATCACAAGACAGTTGGTCATGTGCGACCTATCCGATACCGGCTCCATCAGGAGAATGCCCCCCCTCGCAAGGCCACAGCTTGGGTTCCTTGACCACGCCAGGCGTGAAGCGATCTGTTTCCCGCCAATTAATTGTCCGGCTTGAGTAGACGACCTTCACGCCCAGCTTTACCTGCAGTCAAACTGAGGGTGCAAGCCTTCAAGCAAGACTTTTTAGAGCCTGCTTTGTTTATAATTTAATTATTTTGTTAATTTATCAGTGCAGTTAATTATTTACTATAGAATCTAAGGTATTTACGCTTGAGCACGATCAAATTTTCACAGATTGTGTTCGAGAAAACCCAGTATTGTACGATTTTTGGAATAAAAAATTACATATACCAGATGGCGAAACATAATGTGTGGAAGGAGATTGCTGAAGCAGTTGGAATTTGCCCCCATACAGCCCACCCTCCCACCCTTACAGGCTCAGTAGTACTGACCCACCCACCCACCCATACAGGCTTAGTGGTACTGGCCCACCCGCCCACCCATACAGACTCAGTAGTACTGACCCACCCGCCCACCCATACAGGCTTAGAAGTACTGACCCACCCGCCCACCCATACAGGCTTAGTGGGTGGGGGAGGCAGTTGAAGCAATTTATTTCAGTACGCTATTTTGTTATTAAAGTATAAATGTATGATATTACTGTACATATACTAACTTACTAACTCTTTTGTCAAAAATTCATTCCCAAAAGGAATAGCCATTAAATATAGCTAACATAGCTAGTCTCGAAACAATACATTTGACAATGCATAACTTAAATTACTACAAATCTACAATTTATAGTGTAATGTTTGTAATTACTTTTTTCTGAAAGAATTCGATAGCATATATTAACGAATAAAAACTTTACATTAAGAAAACATTGGAAATTTACTAACACAAAAATAGTTCTGTTTTATGACAAATCAATCTTTTCGAGAAAAAAAGAAAATTTACAGTACTAAAAAAGTATTTTAGTAAATTAATATTATTTGTTAATGTACTTTATAACAAAACAGTAGTAGGTTAGTTAGTTAGGTTTATATATATTTTAACCAAACTCAACACTAATATTGTATGTTTTCTTATTGTTTTGAAAATGCCTAAAAGAATTATAATATGTAGTATTTTAAATTATTATACATGTGATTATTTATAACTTTATCCGATAATATAGCAATTGCCTAAAATACCCAACCACTGAGAAAATTTACCCACAGTTCGAGAGTTAATTATAGTATATTGTACATACATTTAAAAATATATCAAAATAGTGAAGTTGAGATCGAGTTGATATTGGTTATTTTAATATATTCAAATTATTAAATTTTCGATAAAAAACTATAAATTTATATTTCCACTAGGCCTTTCACTAGCAATCATCAGGCAACACAACTTTATTTATTTGTAAACAAACAAGACAATTATTAGTTGAGAAAACAGATGTAAATTATTTAAAGAATATTAGTATAAATATACTGTATTTATACTAATACAGTGGGCGGGTGGGTTAATGCCACTGTACGTGTATGGGTGTGCGCGTGGGTCAATACTATTGTACTGTAAGCATAAAAGTTCAACTAATTTGATATAAATAAATATTTATGCACTTTTTACTTAGCTACACAACACATGTTGGTATTTTGTATTTGTTAAAATTCTTTTACACTGTCATGAGGGTAACTTGTTTTTTTTTAAGTTTTGAAATACATACAGTATATACAGAGTGGAAAAAATATGGAAACGTTTAATTTTTTTTAAACGTTTATTTTTTTCATGTAAATGTTTATAATTTTTTTAAATAATTATGTTCGTAAAGTATCATTTTTGATCAGAATTATTGACTAGAAACAACCCTCTTCTAAAACTGCAGTGGTGATGACCCTCCCACCCACCCATACACATGCAGTAGTCTCGGTGGTGACCTCTCGAACATATACCCTCTAGTTAACTCCTTACTTTGGCATTGACCCACCCGCCCACACATACACGTACAGGGGCATTGACCCACCCGCCCACACATACATGTACAGGGGCATTGACCCACCCGCCCACACATACACGTACAGTGGCATTGACCCACTCGCTCGCCCATACACGTAAAGTGGCATATATATATATATATATATATATATATATATATATATATATATATATATATATATATATATATATATATTAGAGTGTATAATTTTTTTAAAAATAAGTTGATAATAAACGAGAATTTTGAATAAGCCCATTTTCATTTTTCATTAGAGATGAATTACTTTTGTTTATAAAATATTTTTCCCAGGCATTTAAGTATTTAGAAGATGAAACCGACTTTATTATTTTTGAATTTTCTTTGCTGATATAATGATTTGTTGTTAAAAAATGTCTAGCAACTGCTGAATTTTCTTCTCTGTTACATTTAATGTGCGAAAAATGTTCTTTGAATCTTATTTTTTAATTTCATGTTATGGTATATGTATTTTTCTTCAAAGTTACCACAGTTAATTTCATAGATTCCTGATAGATTTTCATTTTTCATTTTGTCTTAAGGGTTATTCTGTTTGTTTTTTAATTTGTTTATAGTTTTAAATGAAAATTTGATATTTGATTTTTTTTAATGAGTGTTGAATTGTTGTTGATAACTTTTTGTTAAAAGTAAAACTTGCCTAATAACTGTCTTCTCTTTCTTTTATTTATTTTAGTTTAAAGAAAACCAAAATCTCTAAATATTGATTATAATATATATATATATATATATATATATATATATATATATATATATATATATATATATATATATATATATATATATATATATATATATATATATATATATATATAAAACCGACTCACACCAACACATTCATCACCAGTGATTTTAATATTATCCATCGACTCAAAAAAGAGCAGCATTCAACAACATGATTTATAGATTATTAAACACACCTTTAAATGAAGAAAAGTTTGAAAAATAACTTACCTATATCAAAAATATTGCTGTTTACAATGGATATGATTCAATATTAATTGATAATATATTTAAAAGAGTCTTTTAAGAAACAAATTATTAAAAAATCAAGAACTACATTAAAAGAAATAAAAGAAAGTGAATAAAATTATTGTGCAACTTTTACACTTAACAAAAAAATATCAAGAGCTATTCAACACTCATTCAAGAAAAATTGAAATACCTAACTAAACACTAAATAAAAAACAAACAGAATAATCCTGAAGAAAAAAATAAAATGGAAATCTACCAGGAATCTATGAAATTAACTGTGATAACTGTGAAGAAAAATACATAGATAGACCAAAAGAAATTTAAAAATAAGATTCAAAGAACATTTTTCACACATTAAATTTAACACATAAGAAAAGTCAGCAGTTGCTAGACATTGTTTGACAACAAATCATATCAGCAAAGAAAATTAAAAAATAATAAAATCAGTTTCATCTTATAAATACTGAAATGCCTGGGAAACATATTTTATAAACAAAAGTAATTCATCTTTACTGAGCAATGAAAATGGGCTTATTCAAAATGCTCGTTTATTATCAACTTATTTTAATGTAAATTATACACTCTAATATATATCTATACTTGCATTATTTACAATATATTTATACTCATACTCTTTAAATACATCTTTATTCTCAACTAATTCTTATCTTGTTTGTCCACGAATAAATAAAGTTGTGTTGCCTGATGATGCCAGTTTTGCTGGCGAAAGACCTAGCTAAAGTTAACATTTATTGATTTTTATTGAAAATTTAATAATTTGAATATATACCAAAATGTGTTATATTATTTCATTACCAGAAAACTAATTATTTTTTCCGACTTTATCTGCTTAACGCCACAAAAAGTGAAACATGGAGTTATTAAATAGGAATGAATGCAACACAAGACGCGTTTATCCTTTGCAACAGAGTTAAACAACACAATTGTTAAAGTTATTAATAAATTGTAACATCCTTCTAGTTTCCTATTCTAGTACATGACACGTTGTTCTTTTCGTAAAACAACAGCTCTCACATCCTTTTTGGAACTATCACTGCACACTACACACTTTAATCACTGAACCACTTTCGTTGCGGGTTTCTAGCACGCCTGACGCCGAGCTTGAAGGTTCTCAAACCCGAATTGATTACGTCATCAAGCTTTCACACTCACGCTTCACGCCTGGTGTGGTCTAGGAAGCCCAAGCTTAAGTGTGAATAGTGTACGGTCTTTGTTGTCCAATAACAAATAATCATTATATATCTTATCCTTTAATGATGTCCTTATAATTAATTCCAAGACATCTTCCATTTCCACAGATGAGTTCAAAGTCTATGGTAATCAAAGAGCTAGCACGATGTGGGTTAGATAGTTATACAGTATATGCTTTCCAAGTGAACAATAATAATATCAGTAACTATGCAAATGCCATCACTTATAGGGGTTATGTAAATATACAAATATTCTATTTTAAACCTTACAGTTAATGATATCATATAAAAATCTCGAAATTTATGTCGTTCCATTTATTTTTAATTAAAAACAATATATCGCTATACTAACTTAAATTAATAAAGATGAATATAATAATAACAATTAATTAAATCAATTAATTAAAAATTAATTAATTAATTTAAGAGCTGCTTGAGTAATAAAGAGTTAAATGAAAGATTTTGAAATTCAATCATCAAAGTTGAAGTTGGTAACAAACCTTTGTGATGATTTTTAATTTAAGATGTAACCGTTATTTGATCCATCCTTCAAAAGTAAGATATTACATAGATTTGTATGATTGATATCCGATTAAGTTGTGAAATATTTCGATTAAATTACTGCATGAATTTGATATTCTTAAAAAACTCAATAATCGGATATGTTATATGTATTTTATTAACTGTACGTATTGATAAAGGATCTCTGCTCTTTAATTGAGTATATCTAATTGTGAATGTCTTAGACATTTTTTAAAATTAAAATTACATCTAATTTACAAAGTAGAATAAATTGTGTGTATTCTATTTGTTTCTTTGCACTTATTGAGTTAAGATGCACTTATTTTAGTAATAGCAATATACTTGTATACTAATAGTGAAAAATTATATTTATTGGCAGTTGGCATCTTAAAAAATCGAATGAAGCGCATGAAATATTTTTTTGTGGTTTTTATGTAGTAACATTTATAATTTTTAACTAAAATGAAAACAAATATTTCTTGTTAACATACAATACGTAAAGTGACAGTACAAATACGAGGGAAAGTCAATGAGATTTCATTAAGTTAAAGTCTAAAATACGTTTACATAAAATAAACATGAGTTTCGGTAGTTAAAATCTTATGCATTTAAAAAAAAATCATTATTATTTACAGTGGGCACTTCTCTTTTTGTGTACGTCATTGAAATATCATTTAATTTCCTAGAAAAGAAATCAATACACTATTTTTGTTAAATTTCAATTAAATTATATAATATAAAAACACATTTTCACATATAAAAATCAATTTGACGTTTGAATGTGATTATTTTCTGTATATCGAATATAGGGGAATCTTGATATTGTCATTAGACTGTTCTTACATTTTTGTTTTAAAGTATATATTTAAATAATATTGTGTTAAGACAAGTTTATATTTACGAATATTAAAGATAAATGTTTCCAATATACATTTCTTTAGCAAATACTTGAACAATAAACGCACAATCTTTGTAAATGTTAATGTTTATATTTAGCTCTTAAATGTTTTGTTAGATTTACACTTAGTAAGATGTATTTATATTATATAAAAATTATTTATGTATTTTAGAGTAATGTTATTTTAAAAATGGATTGTGTCACAGTATAAAGCTAAAGTAATTAACATATTTTATAAAAGATCTTTCAACTGACATTATAGAGATATTTTTTTAAAAGTGTCCTGCAGAAGCAGCAAACCACATACAGGAAATTGCTTTCCCTCAAATAAGCTGATTTCTGTGTAATTCACAGAGAGTTGAAGGTTGAACAAACAACTATAAGATGGAAATAAACTACTCAATGAATCACATTCGACATAAAAATAACTTTAGAATTATTACCCTATATTTTATTAACGAATATGAAAACAAGTTTAATTGAAAAAAATCCCCCTAAATATATGGGGGGGGGGGGAGATTAAAAACGTGGTTGATTGTAATAGATACCTTGTTGATAAAATAAATAGTGCTTTAACTAACACGATTCATAAATAAAACTCAATTGTAGTTTAAAAACAACTGGACATTACACAATACGCAAATAATAAATTACAACATAAGTACAAAATGGTCAAATATTTTGGTGCTTGATTTTATTTAAACACGATTACCATCCTCAATATTTACAAGGGATGAAAGACGCAGTCATTTTTATTGTTCCGGCAAAATTAGCGGTAGGAAGCACTTTCTAAAATGTATCCTGGAGATATGCACAGTAAAATTAACTTCCTAATCACCTGTTGGGCTGCGCACAAGGGCAGGAGTATTCAGCAAACATCCCTTCTAGGAGCAGCCACGCTCGGTGATGATTTCTTGTGATAATGTTGCATCCCTCCGGTTAAGGCCACTAGAAAACAAAAAGGAGCGGTTGATTTTACGTATTTATGAGTTACGATCATTCAAATAACTACAAAATTACCCTGTTGAACTGATAATTATAATTTTGAAGTTATTTTTAAGCTGAGCTAACTTTTAGTTATGTAACATTACCTTGTTTTGTATTTAAACAAAACAATAATACAACAAGTCCCACATTTTATAATATGTAAGGTCGTGGGACCCTGTGTGTAAGGTGTCGCTTAGTACCTAGGACTACTGGTTCAGTGAAGTACGTATAAATCGTCGAAGACGAGGTACATAGTAAAACGAAACTGCATGTAAAATGATAGGATCTAACGTAAAAATGAATATATATATAAAAGGCAAAGATCTGGCTGACTAGGATCTAACGTAAACATGAATATATATAAAAGGCAAAGATCTGGCTGACTAGGATCTAACGTAAAAATGAATATATATAAAAGGCAAAGATCTGGCTGACTAGGATCTAACGTAAACATGAATATATATATAAAAGGCAAAGATCTGGCTGACTAGGATCTAACGTAAACATGAATATATATAAAAGGCAAAGATCTGGCTGACTAGGATCTAACGTAAACATGAATATATATAAAAGGCAAAGATCTGGCTGACTAGGATCTAACGTAAACATGAATATATATAAAAGGCAAAGATCTGGCTGACTAGGATCTAACGTAAACATGAATATATATAAAAGGCAAAGATCTGGCTGACTAGGATCTAACGTAAACATGAATATATATAAAAGGCAAAGATCTGGCTGACTAGGATCTAACGTAAAAATGAATATATATAAAAGGCAAAGATCTGGCTGACTAGGATCTAACGTAAAAATAAATATATATAAAAGGCAAAGATCTGGCTGACTAGGATCTAACGTAAACATGAATATATATAAAAGGCAAAGATCTGGCTGACTAGGATCTAACGTAAACATGAATATATATAAAAGGCAAAGATCTGGCTGACTAGGATCTAACGTAAACATGAATATATATAAAAGGCAAAGATCTGGCTGACTAGGATCTAACGTAAACATGAATATATATAAAAGGCAAAGATCTGGCTGACTAGGATCTAACGTAAACATGAATATATATAAAAGGCAAAGATCTGGCTGACTAGGATCTAACGTAAACATGAATATATATAAAAGGCAAAGATCTGGCTGACTAGGATCTAACGTAAACATGAATATATATAAAAGGCAAAGATCTGGCTGACTAGGATCTAACGTAAACATGAATATATATAAAAGGCAAAGATCTGGCTGACTAGGATCTAACGTAAACATGAATATATATAAAAGGCAAAGATCTGGCTGACTAGGATCTAACGTAAACATGAATATATATAAAAGGCAAAGATCTGGCTGACTAGGATCTAACGTAAACATGAATATATATAAAAGGCAAAGATCTGGCTGACTAGGATCTAACGTAAACATGAATATATATAAAAGGCAAAGATCTGGCTGACTAGGATCTAACGTAAACATGAATATATATAAAAGGCAAAGATCTGGCTGACTAGGATCTAACGTAAACATGAATATATATAAAAGGCAAAGATCTGGCTGACTAGGATCTAACGTAAACATGAATATATATAAAAGGCAAAGATCTGGCTGACTAGGATCTAACGTAAACATGAATATATATAAAAGGCAAAGATCTGGCTGACTAGGATCTAACGTAAACATGAATATATATAAAAGGCAAAGATCTGGATGACTAGGATCTAACGTAAACATGAATATATATAAAAGGCAAAGATCTGGCTGACTAGGATCTAACGTAAACATGAATATATATAAAAGGCAAAGATCTGGCTGACTAGGATCTAACGTAAAAATGAATATATATAAAAGGCAAAGATCTGGCTGACTAGGATCTAACGTAAACATGAATATATATAAAAGGCAAAGATCTGGCTGACTAGGATCTAACGTAAACATGAATATATATAAAAGGCAAAGATCTGGCTGACTAGGATCTAACGTAAACATGAATATATATAAAAGGCAAAGATCTGGCTGACTAGGATCTAACGTAAACATGAATATATATAAAAGGCAAAGATCTGGCTGACTAGGATCTAACGTAAACATGAATATATATAAAAGGCAAAGATCTGGCTGACTAGGATCTAACGTAAACATGAATATATATAAAAGGCAAAGATCTGGCTGACTAGGATCTAACGTAAAAATGAATATATATAAAAGGCAAAGATCTGGCTGACTAGGATCTAACGTAAACATGAATATATATAAAAGGCAAAGATCTGGCTGACTAGGATCTAACGTAAACATGAATATATATAAAAGGCAAAGATCTGGCTGACTAGGATCTAACGTAAAAATGAATATATATAAAAGGCAAAGATCTGGCTGACTAGGATCTAACGTAAACATGAATATATATAAAAGGCAAAGATCTGGCTGACTAGGATCTAACGTAAACATGAATATATATAAAAGGCAAAGATCTGGCTGACTAGGATCTAACGTAAACATGAATATATATAAAAGGCAAAGATCTGGCTGACTAGGATCTAACGTAAACATGAATATATATAAAAGGCAAAGATCTGGCTGACTAGGATCTAACGTAAACATGAATATATATATAAAAGGCAAAGATCTGGCTGACTAGGATCTAACGTAAACATGAATATATATAAAAGGCAAAGATCTGGCTGACTAGGATCTAACGTAAACATGAATATATATAAAAGGCAAAGATCTGGCTGACTAGGATCTAACGTAAACATGAATATATATAAAAGGCAAGGATCTGGCTGACTAGGATCTAACGTAAACATGAATATATATAAAAGGCAAAGATCTGGCTGACTAGGATCTAACGTAAACATGAATATATATAAAAGGCAAAGATCTGGCTGACTAGGATCTAACGTAAACATGAATATATATAAAAGGCAAAGATCTGGCTGACTAGGATCTAACGTAAACATGAATATATATATAAAAGGCAAAGATCTGGCTGACTAGGATCTAACGTAAACATGAATATATATAAAAGGCAAAGATCTGGCTGAC
This sequence comes from Stictocephala bisonia, assembly GCA_035578905.1. NCBI lineage: Eukaryota > Metazoa > Arthropoda > Insecta > Hemiptera > Membracidae > Stictocephala > Stictocephala bisonia. The sequence continues at coordinate 530,115 of JAQJVL010000067.1, read as the reverse complement.
TAGGATCTAACGTAAACATGAATATATATAAAAGGCAAAGATCTGGCTGACTAGGATCTAACGTAAACATGAATATATATAAAAGGCAAAGATCTGGCTGACTAGGATCTAACGTAAACATGAATATATATAAAAGGCAAAGATCTGGCTGACTAGGATCTAACGTAAACATGAATATATATAAAAGGCAAAGATCTGGCTGACTAGGATCTAACGTAAACATGAATATATATAAAAGGCAAAGAACTGGCTGACTAGGATCTAACGTAAACATGAATATATATAAAAGGCAAAGATCTGGCTGACTAGGATCTAACGTAAACATGAATATATATAAAAGGCAAAGATCTGGCTGACTTACGTATTACTAACTCTCCAACTTCCAATGTAGGTAGACAAATTACTGTAAATAAATGTAATATTGTGACTTTTCGTTATAAGGCTAATCTACTAATATTTAATGTCAAAAGTAAAATGCCGAGGCCGAAGGCCGAGGTGTATCGAGGGAAGTGAGTGTCGGGATCGTCACGTGCTTCGTTTCATCGATAACCTCTAGTATTATTATAAAGAGACGAGTTGTTAGTGGTAGGAACTCTAACAAATCCCTCTTTGACTAATTAAAGACGCTCTTTAAATGCACTTAATTTAAATATGGCCATAATTCATTTTACACATGTGTTCGTGTTTTGAATGATATAACCTAAATATATGTTAATTAAAAGAAATAACAAGGCTGGTTTTTATCAAAAAATAAATGCTTAAATTCGTTTACTGGGTAAAAACCACATATACATATTTATTAAGATCTACAGTTGTTGATAAAATATGTGGCCATGTGAGTGTTTTAATTGGAAACATTGGTATACGTTGTATAGCACTTTAATGGGCATTATTTTTAAAACTTTACATTACTATAGATATTGGCAAGCAGTATATCTATTTGTGCCCATGGATGGAAAATATTTTGGATTTTTGAAATTAAATCTACGTTTGGTCAAAATAAAAGAAGTTATGAGAAATAGCAAAGAAACGGAACTTAATAACATTACGTAGACTATGGTCTGATATTACACGGAAAATCTAGAAGTATAAAAACAGTGGCGCAAAAGGTTATAGTTTCGTTAATAATGCTATATTTATAAGGAGTTATGAAAAAGTTAGAGGTATAACTCTTAGATAAAATATATGATATTGTATTTTCCATCTGGAGCCGATCAGTAGAAATTGTAAGAGAAGGTGTCATCTTCTTTTCTTACAAAGACAAGTATTTGTCGATGTTTATTGTATCTGACTTAAACTTGAAGACATCCGTCGTGGGGTCGGCCCTTCAAGGTGAGTGTGGGATTGCATGGAAAAGAAATGCCTAAACTAAAACAATTAATTCAAGACTTTTCAGAGACATACTCAAAATTAATGGGAAATCGCCAAAACTGTAATAAGCATAAATGAACAAGACTACAGTTAAGTAGAATCATATGTTGAATTGTTATGATGTTATTAGGGTTTTTCATATAAGTTACAAAGCTCTTTAAACTCAATTAATTTTGATGTCTAAGCCTTGTACTAAGTCAGTAATATTGATTTGACAAAGTGTTCACCAAAGATATTTTGGATTATGAACAAAGCACAAACCAGATTTATTATTTCTTATGTTTAATCCATATCATTACATCTAAATTCTCTTGGTCAAGGGGCTATTGTATTTTATATATCCCTTATCCTTACATATTATTCAATCATATAATATATAAATGAGTTCAATTTTGCTGATACGGGTTTTATAATTCAGACTGTTACCTAAACATGGTGTTCTACTATCTTAACTGATGTCACCATTGATGGAAGTGTCATATTATCCCTCTTTATCTGTTACCTAAACATGGTGTTCTACTATCTTAACTGATGTCACCATTGATGGAAGAGTCATATTATCCCTCTTTATCTGTTACCTAAACATGGTGTTCTACTATCTTAACTGATGTCACCATTGATGGAAGTGTCATATTATCCCTCTTTATCTGTACCTAAACATGGTGTTCTACTATCTTAACTGATGTCACCATTGATGGAAGTGTCATATTATCCCTCTTTATCTGTTACCTAAACATGGTGTTCTACTATCTTAACTGATGTCACCCTTGATGGAAGTGTCATATTATCCCTCTTTATCTGTTACCTAAACATGGTGTTCTACTATCTTAACTGATGTCACCATTGATGGAAGTGTCATGTTATCGCTCTTTATCTGTTACCTAAACATGGTGTTCTACTATCTTAACTGATGTCACCATTGATGGAAGTGTCATATTATCCCTCTTTATCTGTTACCTAAACATGGTGTTCTACTATCTTAACTGATGTCACCATTGATGGAAGTGTCATATTATCCCTCTTTATCTGTTACCTAAACATGGTGTTCTACTATCTTAACTGATGTCACCATTGATGGAAGTGTCATATTATCCCTCTTTATCTGTTACCTAAACATGGTGTTCTACTATCTTAACTGATGTCACCATTGATGGAAGTGTCATATTATCCCTCTTTATCTGTTACCTAAACATGGTGTTCTACTATCTTAACTGATGTCACCATTGATGGAAGTGTCATGTTATTGCTCTTTATCTGTTACCTAAACATGGTGTTCTACTATCTTAACTGATGTCACCATTGATGGAAGTGTCATATTATCCCTCTTTATCTGTTACCTAAACATGGTGTTCTACTATCTTAACTGATGTCACCATTGATGGAAGTGTCATATTATCCCTCTTTATCTGTTACCTAAACATGGTGTTCTACTATCTTAACTGATGTCACCATTGATGGAAGTGTCATGTTATCGCTCTTTATCTGTTACCTAAACATGGTGTTCTACTATCTTAACTGATGTCACCATTGATGGAAGTGTCATATTATCCCTCTTTATCTGTTACCTAAACATGGTGTTCTACTATCTTAACTGATGTCACCATTGATGGAAGTGTCATATTATCCCTCTTATCTGTTACCTAAACATGGTGTTCTACTATCTTAACTGATGTCACCATTGATGGAAGTGTCATATTATCCCTCTTTATCTGTTACCTAAACATGGTGTTCTACTATCTTAACTGATGTCACCATTGATGGAAGTGTCATATTATCCTTCTTTATCTGTTACCTAAACATGGTGTTCTACTATCTTAACTGATGTCACCATTGATGGAAGTGTCATGTTATCCCTCTTTATCCTTTTCATTATCATAATGAGTTTTTAGGACAAAGTGTTTTTGGATACCACACTAAATGTCTTTTTCACTTGGCCAATGAACCAAAGTTAGTTGTTCAATATCCATACTAAACTGATATGTCTATCATATATTTTATCAGACAGAATACAATCATTTGAAGTGTATGTTTCCCACGTAATTGTTTTAGTTTTCCTTTGAATATATGTCAAAATATAAATTTAGATTAATATATCTCTAAGTATATTACTAAGTTAGTGTCTGCATTGTTTTTGGTTCGCTACTTTTCTATTTTTAACCATGTATTATAAGTAACTATGTAATAATATTGATTGTGTATAAAATACCACTATCAGTAATCTATTGTAATCGAAAATTATTTAGCAGAATATTTATTTCGTTTATAAAACTTCTGCCCAGTGGACCTAAGGAAGTTGTGAACAGTGTGTCGGCAATATAACTTTTTCAGCGTCAGTTTCCTTTCTCAAATATACTGCTGACCTCCGATATTGATGTCGATAGATCTACGTGGCCCGCAAGTTGATGACACCTCATTTCTCTCGCCTGCTATAAACTGCGATCTATTTAAGAGATCTATCACTCGGCTGAATGCATCTCACCTGAAGTCCGTAGTTTTCCAGATGCCTACTTAACGCCCAGACCCGGGAATAACCGGAATGAAAGACGGATGTATGTATTGTTGAGAGTGTTACTATTTATGGAATTGAAATGTGAGAAATTACAGAACAAATAAAAAAGAAAATGATAGCAACGGAGATGGGATCATCTATTGTATCCATTCATGTCTTAAGTGTGTGTTGATCACAAACACACTCTGTTTATAATCTAAGAATGTTAAACCGAACACCTATCCCTCAGCACCCTTTTTTTGAAAAACAAGTTCGTGATTCCTCAATAAAATCATTTAATAATTTACCATCACGTCTGAGAGTACAGTCTTATTTAACTCTTAAACAAAAAAAAAAAAAAAAAAAACATTAGTAAGAATTTCTTGTTAATGAGGAATACTATTCAGTTAGTAGTTTTTTTAGCAGATAAGGACTTCACCTAAGTGGATTGTTTTATCAATTGAATACTGCTCTTGTACATTATCGTAGTTTTAACTGACTCTTAACAAATTCTAATAACACCGAGGGAAATCACAAATAGAACGGCAAACTGAATTGTCATTATGTTATTATTAGTTCTTAAACATCTCAAACATGCCGTAAAAATAACAATATAAATTCCATGGTGAGGCTTTTAACCTTAATTAATTTGGTTTACAGTGTAAACAACTAAATAACAGATATTTGTTGATATTGTATTTCTTGTTTTAACCATATTATTTTCTGTACTTATAAATACATTCTACACATATTCCCAGATATGTCATACGAACGGTTATTTAACTCTCGGATTAACCCTCGGAGGGATACAACACTATGTCCATTTTTTCCATATTGACTTTATTACAGAGTTAAAATCAGCTTTTCTCATATTTCTTAGAGGAATAGAGCACTATGTCCAAAACCAGTTAGAACTGGATATAGCATGTTTTAAAACAACACCAAGTCCACTTTCATTTAGAGGGATAGAACACCATGTGGACTTGGTGTTTTATCCTTCTGAAGCATGTGAATTACTACTGGACATAGTGGTGTATACCTCTACACAGCCTGGCGGATTGTTAGTGAACTAAGAGTACTTTTGACAGTTCTGATGAGTTTACATAGTTGGATGTATTTTAAGTCATAATATTTGCTCTTTTTTAGTAACAGTAAGAATAATGAACCATAATTCTCGTGGGAGAAAGATTCTGGAACTATTGAAAAGTTCTAAAAAAGATTCTACTACAGGTAAGCTACTGTTTAGCTCATTATTTTTAATGTGATATACATAACCTCAAATAGTTAATGTAATGTTTTGTTATGAACCTAAACTTCAAAATATTATTTTTTACATGTAATATTATAAGACTTGTTTTATTTCAGAACCAAATCATACAAACAGCAAGGATGTTGAAAATGAAGAGGATAATGGAGATGACTTGAGTTTCGACGAAGATGATGATGACTCTGATCGGGACAAAAATTATGAACCGCCAAGCTCTGAAACGGATTCCAGTGATGATGTCCCTGTATTTAATGAAATACAAAATGAGGTCAGTAGAAATAAAACTAGTGCTAAAACAAACTCAAATGGACATGAGCTACGTTTACTTGAGGAAGACTTATTTTTAAGCAGCGACAATGACAATATTGCAGGAAATCAAGTAGGCCTAGATTTGCAAGGAACAGTAGGCGTAAGGAGAAAAGTGAAAAATAAATCTATTTCTACTCAGATAGGTAAAAAACGTGTCGTTCATACCAGTGAATGGGCATGTAATATTCAGAAACGTAAATATTCTGCAGGTGAAGAATATATTAGTAAAAAGGGTAAAGTTGTCCCTGCCAGAATTATTAAACCTCCTTGTTCTTGCAGACTGAAATGTTCTGAAAAATTATTACAAAGTGACAGACAGGAGATCTTTAATGCATACTGGAGTCAGGAGAAGGGAAATGACACAAAACGGCAATTCATTGTTTCATGTGTAGAGAAGCATAGTACTGTCCGTTCAAGAAAACGAGACCTTGCCTCCAATAAGTCAAAACAAAATACTCTACAATATTATTTTACAGTAAAAGGCATACGAACTAGAGTATGTAAACTTATGTTTTTAAATACACTATCTATATCAAACACCGTGGTAGTTAATGTTTTGAAAAATATTGAACCAGGTGGAATTGTAAAAACCGATCAAAGGGGTAAGCAAACTCCCGTCAATAAAACACATGATGACACTGTTGAAAGTGTAGTAAGACACATCTCTTCCTTCCCAAATTATAGCAGTCATTACACTAGGGAAAAGAGTGATATGAAGTATTTGGGTCCGCACCTGAACATAGAGAAAATGTATGAACTGTATGTAGAGGATTGTAATGAAAATGATTTCAACCCTTTGTTAATAGCTAAAAAATGGCTCTACTACGATGTGTTCAACAAAAAATTCAAGTTGAATTTCAAACCACCAGAAATAGACACGTGTGATACATGTGATTATTTTCAAGCAAAATTAAAAAATAATTTGACTCTAGATGAAAAAAATTCTATTGAGGAAGACCATAATGCACATCTGGATGAATCTAAATTAAGGTATGATTTAAAAAGCGAGGACACCAAAAGGGCTAACAATACCCTTAAGGTATTAACGGGTGATCTTCAAAAATGTTTGCCGTCACCCCTTATAACAAATTGCATAAGCTTTTACAAGAGAAAACTTTGGACGTTGAATTACACCCTTTTTGATTCTTCTGATTCGTCAGTCCATTGTATTATGTGGGACGAATCCAAAGGAGCTCGTGGCGGAAATGAAATCGGATCTGCATTACTGAAATGGGCAGATACCGTCATTCCTGGCAGTGACATTGAAGAAATCATTCTGTGGTCGGATAATTGTTACGGCCAGAATAAGAATATTAGTCTTATTATGTGTTTCTTTTGGATACTCAATAAGTATCCTCAAGTAAAAATCATCACTCAAAAGTTTCTACTAAAGGGCCACACGCATATGGAGGCGGATACTGTCCATGCGCTGATAGAGCGGAAGAGAAAAAAACTTAACAACATGACAATTCTAACGCCCTGGGATTGGCAGCAGTTAGTCAGACAAACCTCAATGAAATATACTGTGCATAATATGGAACTGGAAGATTTTAAAAATTTTAGGTCTTTGTACAATGTCAAAATATGTGAAAATCCGCCCTTTATTAACAGAAAAAAAGATGTCAACAAAGAACAAGTTCTTTTGTCAACCTGTGTTCAACTGCAAGTAAAACAGAACAGCATGGGAACTCTGTTTTTGAAAAGTAATTTTGCAAATGAAAACCAGGAGATTGACCTTGTTAGGTTTCGAAGGCGACACCTTACATTGCCAAATGATTTGCAACTGGTAACACAAAGTCCAATACCAATATCACAACAAAAGTATAACGATCTATTGGCATTACTACCATATGTTCCTACAGTTTGCCATGATTTTTATAAAAACTTAAAGCATACTAGTAATACCACTAGTGAGTACCCTGAAGGAGACTTACCTGATGATGACTGAGTTTTTTGCATCTAAAATACCATTTTGGTTGAATACATAGATGTATTATTTGTATTTGTAAAGAGAATTATAAATAAAATAGTTAAATACATTTTGTAAGTCAAATAGTATTGTGGTTGTTATTGAATATCCCACATTAGGTCTTATAGTACAATAACTTTATTAGAGGGATACAACACCATGTCCATTAAAAAGTAAAAAAACCGTAAAAAAGGTTTTTTTTTATTTTATAACAACTGCATGATGTAAATAACAATAAGTAGAATGTTCTGGTAAAATATTGTTTCAACATCTCAATAAATAGCTGTGCCAATAACACTTTTTGTTGAAAAAAAGTTTAAAACTCCTCTCCTGTAAAGTTATGAAAATGGACATAGTGTTGTATCCCTCCGAGGTACAGCGTTATAAACAAAATAAACAGTGGACAAGATAAACAGCAATGAAGTCGCCAGGAAATTGTTTATCAACCAAACAAGCAGTGAGTTACCTCGAGGGTTAACGGACATCGTGAGTCATGCTGCTAATGTAAACAGTGAGTTACCTCGAGGGTTAACGGAAATCGTGAGTCATGCTGCTAATGTAAACAGTGAGTTACCTCGAGGGTTAACGGACATCGTGAGTCATGCTGCTAATGTAAACAGTGAGTTACCTCGAGGGTTAACGGACATCGTGAGTCATGCTGCTAATGTAAACAGTGAGTTACCTCGAGGGTTAACGGACATCGTGAGTCATGCTGCTAATGTAAACAGTGAGTTACCTCGAGGGTTAACGGACATCGTGAGTCATGCTGCTAATGTAAACAGTGAGTTACCTCGAGGGTTAACGGACATCGTGAGTCATGCTGCTAATGTAAACAGTGAGTTACCTCAAGGGTTAACGGACATCGTGAGTCATGCTGCTAATGTAAACAGTGAGTTACCTCGAGGGTTAACGGACATCGTGAGTCATGCTGCTAATGTAAACAGTGAGTTACCTCAAGGGTTAACGGACATCGTGAGTCATGCTGCTAATGTTTATACGGTTCTAAAGTAAGATACTGTGCACCGAAATATCTCTTTGTTTTTAAAAAATTATATTATACTATGCTTTCCATTTATATTTTTTCCATACCGTGATTATCGTAAAATATTACAAATTAATTGGTTACACGTAAGCTTGGAGCATATAGTGCACATGGTTGGAGCTGATACTGAACTGACAAGTTAAAGCAGATGCTAGTTTGAGAACATGTTAAATCACATCTGGCAGAGAAACCTGTTTTGAAGTTGGGGTAAGGGAAGCTAATCAGCTCCACCCATTCCTCATGAAATGTACAAAGGCGCCATCTTTGGGAACAACCTTTTTATAAATACATTCAAAGTACTTGTTATCATAAACTATCTATGTAATATCAGTTAACTTGTTTAAGTTTGCCACTTATACACTAGGTGAATTATTTGCCACCAATTGCCATTGTTTATAATACAATTATTCTTAAGAATATGTTAAATTTATTACATTACTATGTACTATATACTAATTTATTTGATGTATTACATGTTACAGTTAAGATGGACCCCGCTGACAAGTATTATTTGTTACTTAGCGGGGCCATAATTATGTAAAATTTTTGGAATAAACTTATTCTATTCTATTCTACATAGTATAGTTATATCTAAGAAATGTAAACTACTATAAAATGATCATATTTTTGTAAAATATCTTGGTAGCAATTAATATTTTTATTGTTTATGCTTTCAGTTAATATCCTTTTATAATGAACTACATTGTAACAGTAGAAAACTCAATAAGTAATAAAGTGATTAATCTCAATAAATCAAGGTTCATCTCATCGTTACGAAATATTTCATGACAATAAAATATGTTGGTAATTTTCATTGCGCGTACAGTATTGATTTGATTGTTATTTTTCACGTGAAAAAATGCTTGCACCACTTATTTCTAGTTAAATATGTACAATCGATATTTCATAAAATATTTTAAAAATCAAGCGACGAACTAAGTTATATGCCATATACAATAATATTGTGAACAAACGTTAACCAACATGTGGGTATCTGTACAACATGTGTGTATCTGTACAACATGTGTGTGTCTGTACAACATGTGTGTATCTGTACAACGTAGTGTTGTATATTTACAATTACACAGCTTTATGAAGCTTATTACAATTGTAAAGCTAGTACTATTTGTAAGTACATGACTTTAGTTACTTATATGATGAAATATACTTAGGACATACAACGTTTATCCCTTTGGGCGTTTTATTACGTTTAAAACATGAGTCAACGTTACATCTTAAAATATATATTTAGCATATATTTATTAAAACTCTTATCTTATAAAATTTAATAGTTAAATGATTAAATGCATTCACATTTGACCAAAATACAATAGTGATACTTATATCTAATATAAATCGTTTTGTTAAAATGTTATATCTTAAAATAAAATACAATTAAACATTTATATTTTGTTCAGACCATACCAACATCCTTGTTTGATGTCACATCATACTTGATGTCTAATGAATTTGTAAGTTTACTGGCAATTAAAAACTACCAGTTATTTAAATTGATGACTTTTCTATAATAAATATGTTGTTAGTAATAAATCCTTGACATTAATCAGGGTTTATATGTACATGTATAATACTTATAACAGATGACTGTTCTATATAATGAATATGTAGTTAGTAATAAATCCTTGATTATTTAGGGTTTATAATATACATGTATAATACTTATAATTGATGACTGTTCTATATAATGAATATGTAGTTAGTAATATATCCTTGATTATGTAGGGTTTATATGTACATGTATAATACTTATAATGTATTTAATTTATTGGGTTTACCAATGATTACGTATATGAATTGTTACATAAAATTATATTATTTCAGGAATATAATTTATAGCATTAATTTATGACAAAATGTGGAGTAAATATTTCTCCAGCTGCAGATAAAGAAAAGTTTAGAATTTTTCTTTTACTGTGGGGTAGGATGGGCTTAATGAAAAACTCAGGTGTCTGGGAAATGAGGGTTCGACTGAAGCTGTTTTGCCTGACTCACTGTCGATAACCAGTTGGCCACTTTCCTTGTTATTCCTTCATACATAATTTACGCTTTTTTATTACCCCAGCTGGAAATTCATTACACAGTTTGACCGTTTTAAATTAGAAAACTTTTGTTCGCATTTGTTTTAAATGCATTTCAGAATAATGAATATTATTCATTAAATAAAAGAATAGCATGTGTTTAATGTTATGGGTTGACAAGATTACTTTTCTAAATTTTTATTTATTTTAACGTTTTTCGATTGCAAGTAGATTTTATAAAATGTTATAAAATTACTATAACAGCAGTAATATTCATCATATAATTTATTTCGTTTTATAACAAAAAAAATAAGAAATAAATAAACTTTAATGGATTACCACAAAAATGTTAGTACCTTATGAAAAAAGGAGTGCCTTAATCTTATTTCAATGGGAAAATGTAGTTCAATAATTCCATAATTTGGACTGAACTGGAAATATAGTTGCATTTCAACTAAATAAAGCCAAGTATAAACACTTTTAGGAAATGGTCGCTGACTATGCAGTGAGATTTATGTAAAATTGAATAAATTGCTATTGAATCTGGAGTAGCGTTCTCCGTAAACCACACAATCCGGCGGATGTGTGCCATCATTGTTACCTTACAAGCTACATTAAGTCAAAGGGAAAGGCATTTAACATTTTTGTCAGGAAGATACAAAATTATTCAAAAATAAAACCGTTCCATATATTGATTTGCTAAAACATATAAAACCACATTTTGTACTAAACAAACATCAAACCTCTAAACTAAGCTTGACAATGTACTCTATATTCTCTACTAACCAAACATCAAACCACTAAACTAAGCTTGACAATGTACTCTATATTCTCTCTTAAACAAACATCAAACCTCTAAACTAAGCTTGACAATGTACTCTATATTCTCTCCTAAACAAACATCAAACCTCTAAACTAAGCTTGACAATGTACTCTATATTCTCTACTAAACAAACATCAAACCTCTAAACTAAGCTTGACAATGTACTCTATATTCTCTACTAAACAAACATCAAACCTCTAAACTAAGCTTAACAATATACTCTATATTCTCTACTAAACAAACATAAAACCTCCAAACTAAGCTTGACAATGTACTCTATATTCTCTACTAAACAAACATCAAACCTCTAAACTAAGCTTGACAATGTACTCTATATTCTCTCCTAAACAAACATCAAACATCTAAACTAAGCTTGACAATGTACTCTATATTCTCTACTAAACAAACATCAAACCTCTAAACTAAGCTTGACAATGTACTCTATATTCTCTACTAAACAAACATCAAACCTCTAAACTAAGCTTGACAATGTACTCTATATTCTCTATTAAACAAACATCAAACCTCTAAACTAAGCTTGACAATGTACTCTATATTCTCTACTAAACAAACATCAAACCTCTAAACTAAGCTTGACAATGTACTCTATATTCTCTACTAAACAAACATCAAACCTCTAAACTAAGCTTGACAATGTACTCTATATTCTCTACTAAACAAACATCAAACCCCTAAACTAAGCTTGACAATGTACTCTATATTCTCTACTAACCAAACATCAAACCTCTAAACTAAGCTTGACAATGTACTCTATATTCTCTCCTAAACAAACATCAAACCTCCAAACTAAGCTTGACAATGTACTCTATATTCTCTACTAAACAAACATCAAACCTCCAAACTAAGCTTGACAATGTACTCTATATTCTCTCCTAAACAAACATCAAACCTCTAAACTAAGCTTGACAATGTACTCTATATTCTCTACTAAACAAACATCAAACCTCTAAACTAAGCTTGACAATGTACTCTATATTCTCTACTAAACAAACATCAAACCTCCAAACTAAGCTTGACAATGTACTCTTTATTCTCTACTAAACAAACATCAAACCTCTAAACTAAGCTTGACAATGTACTCTATATTCTCTCCTAAACAAACATCAAACATCTAAACTAAGCTTGACAATGTACTCTATATTCTCTACTAAACAAACATCAAACCACCAAACTAAGCTTGACAATGTACTCTATATTCTCTACTAAACAAACATCAAACCTCTAAACTAAGCTTGACAATGTACTCTATATTCTCTACTAAACAAACATCAAACCTCTAAACTAAGCTTGACAATGTACTCTATATTCTCTACTAAACAAACATCAAACCCCTAAACTAAGCTTGACAATGTACTCTATATTCTCTACTAACCAAACATCAAACCTCTAAACTAAGCTTGACAATGTACTCTATATTCTCTCCTAAACAAACATCAAACCTCCAAACTAAGCTTGACAATGTACTCTATATTCTCTACTAAGCAAACATCAAACCTCCAAACTAAGCTTGACAATGTACTCTATATTCTCTCCTAAACAAACATCAAACCTCTAAACTAAGCTTGACAATGTACTCTATATTCTCTACTAAACAAACATCAAACCTCTAAACTAAGCTTGACAATGTACTCTATATTCTCTACTAAACAAACATCAAACCTCCAAACTAAGCTTGACAATGTACTCTTTATTCTCTACTAAACAAACATCAAACCTCTAAACTAAGCTTAACAATGTACTCTATATTCTCTCCTAAACAAACATCAAACCTCTAAACTAAGCTTGACAATGTACTCTATATTCTCTACTAAACAAACATCAAACCTCCAAACTAAGCTTGACAATGTACTCTATATTCTCTACTAAACAAACATCAAACCTCTAAACTAAGCTTGACAATGTACTCTATATTCTCTCCTAAACAAACATCAAACATCTAAACTAAGCTTGACAATGTACTCTATATTCTCTACTAAACAAACATCAAACCTCCAAACTAAGCTTGACAATGTACTCTATATTCTCTACTAAACAAACATCAAACCTCTAAACTAAGCTTGACAATGTACTCTATATTCTCTACTAAACAAACATCAAACCTCTAAACTAAGCTTGACAATGTACTCTATATTCTCTACTAAACAAACATCAAACCTCTAAACTAAGCTTGACAATGTACTCTATATTCTCTCCTAAACAAACATCAAACATCTAAACTAAGCTTGACAATGTACTCTATATTCTCTACTAAACAAACATCAAACCTCTAAACTAAGCTTGACAATGTACTCTATATTCTCTCCTAAACAAACATCAAACATCTAAACTAAGCTTGACAATGTACTCTATATTCTCTACTAAACAAACATCAAACCTCCAAACTAAGCTTGACAATGTACTCTATATTCTCTACTAAACAAACATCAAACCTCTAAACTAAGCTTGACAATGTACTCTATATTCTCTACTAAACAAACATCAAACCTCTAAACTAAGCTTGACAATGTACTCTATATTCTCTACTAAACAAACATCAAACCTCTAAACTAAGCTTGACAATGTACTCTATATTCTCTCCTAAACAAACATCAAACATCTAAACTAAGCTTGACAATGTACTCTATATTCTCTACTAAACAAACATCAAACCTCTAAACTAAGCTTGACAATGTACTCTATATTCTCTACTAAACAAACATCAAACCTCTAAACTAAGCTTGACATTGTACTCTATATTCTCCAATTTTACACATGTTATACTAAACCTATGCTTACTTATTAGAAATTAAAATGGGAATATATACAGTTAAAGATAAATATGTGTAATAAGCAGTTTGCCAATAAGAAAAAATATAATGAATACATTTAAACGGTGGTTTATTAATTTATATGTTCAGAAAATACCTCGAAGAAAACAATGAGTAGTGCTTTTCCTAAGTTGTTAGCCACTTTATTGGTATTAATTTATTAAATTTATCATATTTTGTTTAAACATTTAATTTATATCTTTTAATCTTGTCGTTAAAAAACAAAAGTAAAACAATAGTTTTTCTTCGGAACATTTTATTGATTCTATGGTATTTAAATTAGTTTAATATGAACTATACAGTTCCATGATCCGAAACAAACATTTCGATTTGGTGAGTTTAAAAGGTACATTACAGGTCTTATTGTAAAAGGTGCTTCGTTATTTGTAAGATGTTAAATTTAGTTGTAAAACGGAAAAATATCAAACTTCATGAAATCATATATAAATATTCTTGTTGAGGGGGAAATTCGAGATAAACGTATAAATAGTAGAGTTGAATGAGGTTATTAAAAGCCAGCCCCACCCAGCAGGATATGCAATATGTAATATCCTTACATCGCTTATCACAGTAATCTGCACCCAGGATGCGTTTAGAGAGGGCTTTTTGTATGCCAAAACGTAATATACTCGCGTGATATTCCTTTGCAGAAGGAGACCTCTACTTGAACCTGGAAGACTGTCAAGTAACAGCATTGATTATAATGCAATTATCTTGTCTCATTACTATTGGTATACAACTAGTCAAAAATACGACTTATAACAGGTTTAAAAAATCATGTTCTTGTTAAAATTACGAAAAAAAACGGCTATCCAGGGGATGAGGGGTAGAGGGGAAGGGGGGAGGGTGGAGAGGGGGAGAGGTGGAGAGAGGTAGAGAGAAAGGGGGGAGGGGGAAGGACCTCATTTACGATAACAGGGGTTTCTCTGTTAACAGTTATTCTTTTGATTGGTTCTAAGGGTGAAAAAGTAAGAATTCAATAAATTGGATTTCTGATTGAAGGTATTAGGCGTTTAATCTGTTCGGTTCAATTTAATATATACCTAGTACCGGGAGACCGAGCTTCGCTCAGTTGAATTTTACAAACTGAAGAGCACCCAGAGGATCCTGAGGATCGTTTGTTGTTGCTCTACCTTGTAGGTTATTAATAAGATTTCTTTTCGGAGGTCTTCCACGTTTACTTTTAGCCCCTTTGTACCTCGCTCTGACGCTCTGCTACTGGCTCTACACTGTGAAACTCGGCCTACGGCCTAGCGAGGTAAAGTTTGGTCTGCGGCCTCACCGAAACACTCTGCTACAGTCCCGTTGGTGGACCTTGGCATTTCACCTCGTGAAGAAGATTGGCCAACAGCTTCAAGAAGTATGACCATGAATTCTAATTTTTAGGACAGTGGTATTGTTTACTTTAGGAGGGAGACCCCTTAAATGTTGTCTCTAACAAAATGTAATGTTATAATGTAATTTAGGAGTTAAATAACTATATTTGATGCCCCACTTTCTGATAGAAGTTGATAATGGTTCCATATTGCTTTTTCTGCTATAAGTCGATATCAAGGGACGTTAGTTTGGGCAGACAAAGCTGATTTTATAAGGGTTAACCTTATTGTACAAAATTCAAAATAAATAAAATCATACTGCTAAGTAACTATAGCAAAACACACGAAAACCACGTAACTATAAAAGAAGATGGCATGAATCACGAGTATCTCCTTTGACGTCACATGTGCTAAATGGCAAAAATGAACACAAAATACTGTTCTGATTCCCGTTGATAAGTGATAAATAACTATTTACCTGAATGCTTTTATACAATTGGTAGATTCAGTTACCAGTATTTAATAAAATAAACAAATCAACTGATTTCACTCATTTGACGTCGCATACATGGTAAGTCTAGGAGATTTTGGGGCAGAAAACAGAACTTTTCCAGGGTTGAGACCGGTGCTAATTGATTTATCGTTGTAGAAAACCACAATACAAATTTTAAATTAAAAAATAGTCCAGACGTGGCTTTTTTTACATAATAAGATCAGTGGTTAGATAATAAGATAAGACGGAATCAGTGGTTTGCCTTTGTAATGGGTCCACCAAATTGACAAGTTAAATTAATTAATTTAAATAAATAATCAATTATTAAATTAAAGAAGGGGATATATTTAATTGAAACAACCAATGAATGTTCAAATTATATTCGAGAATTGTCGTGAGTAAATCACCAGTTAGATAGAAAAGGAAACAGAAATATCTCCCAAACAAACGCTTGAAGTCACAAATACAATCCTTCCTTTGTTACCAAGTCAGACATGGGTGGGTCTTTCCAGGAAAATATCGTAATAAACAGATGTGGGAACGTCTGAGTGGCACCAGTCGATAAAAACAAGACGGAATAGTGTGCTACAAGAGTAAACATGAAAGTCAGTTGGAATTTTCCATATAGCCCCCACCCCGGGACCCAAGCGAGACGAACGTATAAGATACGTTTGTGCAGTCGACATGTTGGTGAACACTAAAAAAAAGGAGGGAAGCTATTGGTTCACGTAAAAAAGGAAGGGGATTACCATGCGGTCGACTGAAACCAAGAGCCCGCGCCCTGAGCACTCTTCCCACAGACACTCTTCACACAGACACACGGTAACACAGACATTACCACTCCGATGTCTTCGGAACTTCATTTGTTCGAAAACTTTCAATAAATCTTTTCAAGTGTAATGTCATATTATAAAGCAATGCAGTACTAAAGTATATTTTTTTTAAAATAATTTATATTCAAAAGTTGAATCGGTTCGAGTAGTGCTCTACGAGAACTTCATTTGTCCCCAGGTAAGTCAAATTTTAGAATAAGTAATCAAATAAGATTTTGATAAATTACATTTGTAACAATAATTGAATAAAATTGAAATATTATTATTACTATTTAAATGAAATTTGAAAAATTAATTTTAAATGATAATGTTAAATTAAAATTAATGTAATAAAGTAAATTTTTGTGTTTGTATTATACAGCCTCACCGATTTACCCGTTTAAGACCCTGAGAAACAAAAAGAGATTTCATAAAAGAGTTTAAAGAAATTCAATTTATTAAATATTTTAATTGAATAAATTAAGTAAAAGTAATTAATGTAACGACCTGTTAAAGGAGAACGTTACACCTTACAGGTGTGACCATTGACAGATTTTACCTGTGATTAACAGTGGTGTGTCGCTCCCGTGGTTCGGAAGTCACATTAAGCCGGTGGTCCAACGAGCCTACAAAACAAAAATGGGCTCGGCTAAGCGGGCAAGTGATATGTGACTTCAAACTGCTATCCTTGTTCATAAAACTTTGTTAATGGAGTGTCCCCAATATTTCAGAAGGAAACTGGCTTTCAGGTCTGAGGTGAGCGTTCGCTTCACTCGGCAGGAAGGCTTGCTGCACTTGCCACGACTCAATAAAGACGTTTTCATTCATTCATGTTTCTTAATTGGACATTACGCCCCATTAGAAGACAAATAAAAAAATATTTTATTATAATACACGTATTGTATCACATCTGTAGGCAAACTTTCCATAGAACAAACATATCCCATGCCATCTAAAAATTATCATAATCTTATAAATCCAAGTAATAGGTTTAAGGTTAAGTAGTTCACGATTAATTATGATTGTTAATTGAAAAAACAATTCCTTTTTAAAACCTTTAGCAATTTACAAAATACTTTACCTGATTGATTCCTTTTGAAATTTTGCCACTTTTTGATCGAATGAATAATTCTTTATACATGTTATGAAATATATTTAGTTATTGACTGGCCAAAATATTTAGTGCTATCGTTCCTTCTTGAAACACAATCACCCTCATACCAGTCATAACATCTTTTTTATACTGATTGTGCATAACGGATTATCTTCATTAAATGCCTGGCAAGGTGGTTGGTCCTTTTGTGTATCAGTTGTGTTCATCCTTCGTGTTCTGGTACGCATCATGATGACATATTTATGCCGTAGAGTAGTTGTGTTCATCCTTCGTGTTCTGGTACGCATCACGATGACATATGTATGCCATAGAATTAAATATGATTATTTTTTTTACTTTCTGCTATATGCGTTTGCATAGAGAAATTCTTGTGATCGTTCAAAAAAACTTTTTTTACAAGTTGGTTAAAAATCCATTTGAGGGCTCTCTGAACCCAAACCGTTTTTTTTTTTTAATTTTGGTATCTGTTAGTAATTGTGTTTGTACACTTCGCTGAAAATCAAACAGATGGATAGATTTTTTATTAAATTCGGTAATTAGGTGTATTAAGCCAATATATCCAGACCATTTTTGTAACTTTTTTTGAAGCTTTATTTTACATTTACGGGCATCAAAATACAAAAATGAAATTTTCTCAAAAACGGCTTTACCGATTTTGATGAAATTTTCAGGAGAGGTGTGAATTACAATTTAAAACCTTTTAGTAAATCTTCATGTCCCTAATTTTAATATTTTGGTTATAAAACCTGTTTACATGCAAAAACATTAAAAATGCAATTTTCAAGCTTTATTCTAACGATTTTAACGACATTTTCAGTTAAGAAGCAAATTACAATTGAAAATAATTTAGTTACCGCCCCACCAAGTTGGGGCTGGAGGCCGAAGACCGGAAGCCACAACTCAAGTTGTTGAAGGTTGTTTACATATGATCTGGTTGCAAGAGTAATTGAACAGCTGTTTTTGAAAATGATTTTTTTCCATAAGGAAAATGGAGAACGTTTGTGCCAGTTACCTGGTACCATTTGTTAGATTAGTTAGAGCGATTATTGATAATTAATATTAACTAACAATATAACAATGTATTTAAGTATATTGATGAACAGTCCACTGCATATATCAATTAATTGTTCAGTACAAGAGAGAGTGTATGTATAAGTCCCTCCTACCCGTTTATGACCACTGTACTTGTACGGATGGGTGAAGCCGACCTCTATCGAGCGTCTTTCATCATAAATCAAAGCCGTGATGAAATACTTCAAATTAGTATTATAAATCTTTGCAATAACATTGATTTTAAATCGAGCTGTTCGTAACTCTATCAAATAGTATCAATATCCTACAACAAATTTCAACATTACATTTGTAGAGTTTATGACTCCCTACCCTCACCCACCCACTACATTGGTAATGACAGCCACCAATTCACGTACTTTGGTAATGTGTTTGGGTTCATTTCTCTAATACTTAAACATAGCCTCTATATGATTTTTAGATATTTTGTGTACACTCTCATGTGTACTAGGTTCACCTTAAAAAATTTGGATCTCCTGAAACGATTTTATTACAATATGCTTGTATTAAAATGTGAGGCGATTTGTCTGATTAGTTCAGTGTCGTTCTCGAGATACCAACTTCAGTTAATATTCATTCTCTAATAAATGTTTAGTTCTTCTGCAGGTTTCTTTTTGATGTAGTTTATTAACTAATCAATGGTATTTCAACGTGGTTATTGAAACAGTGTACTGAAAGTATTCTGTGCTCGTTGACGAAAATAATAAACTCTTCGTTCAAAACGGGGTTGTTTCCTTCCAAATTAAAATATGCAAAAGTAGTTCTGGTGTTTAAAAAAAAAACTAGACTTGTCCAAGGCGTTTGATTGTGTCAATCACAACCTTCTATTACCAAAACTGGAAAGATATGGCATTTACGGCCTGCTTACTCGTGGCTCAAATCTTATTTGGATGACAGAAGTCAATGTGTTCAAATTGATGATTCATTTTCTAATAGTAAAAGAGTTCACTGTGGACGTGGAGTTCCACAGGGATCTATTCTAGGCCCAGTTATCTTCCTGGTTTACGTTAATGAGGTAGGGTCTTTTGTCTTGAGTGGAAATATCATTCAATATGCAGACAATACAACACTCTGCTTCAAAGCTGAGTCCATTCCTGTACTTGAGATTGAAGCGTTCACTAATCTCAATGCCTGTGTTCAGCAATCTGAAAGGGAATATTTATCTACAAACCATTCAAAAACAAATTACATTTATTTTTCTTTAAGAGATCAAGAGTCTTGCTTAAAGCCACTGATAATGGTTGATGGCATTCTTCTTGATGAAACAAACTCTGTCAAGTTCCTGGGAATTTACCTAGATAGGGCGTTGACCTGGAGCTGCCACATTGACAGCGTTTGTGCAAAAATTGCATCTGATATTTTTGCTTTGAGAAACATTTCAAAATTTTTCACAGTTAATGTACAGTTAATGGCCTATTTTGGCCTCATTTACCCTCACCTTACCTATGGAGTAAGACTGTGGGGTAGCGGATCCTTAGACAAACTTTAAAGAGTTTTTCGGCTACAAAAAAGAGTTATCCGTATAATTTCCAAATTAAAAGTTAGGGAGTCATGCAAACAGTCGTTCAGGGAATTAGGTTTGCTAACGCTGCCTTGCATTTATATTTTGGAGACTGCACTCTATTGTAGATTCAAATTTAATTTAACACGAGGTAGTGACATCCATCAACACGAAACAAGAAGTAGTCACAGTTTTAGAGTGGTTCGGCACCGTACATCGGCCCTGGTAAGCAAACCGTCTGTAGTAGGCGGCAAAATTTTAAACATTCTCCCAGATTATATTAAAAGGGAACAAAATTTAAGCAAATTCAAGTCTCGATTATAAGGCTATTTAGTGGCTCTCGCTTGTTATTCTATGGGTGAATTTATAGCAGATCCCTAATTTTCAGACGGCTCGGGAGAGATCCTGTATGATAGTTATTGCTGTAGAACTCTCCCATTAAACTTTGCTGAAATTGTTATTATAGTTATTTTATCCCATCACTTAATGTATCATTAGTTTGTATAATCATTATTATTAATAATATGACTTTTGCTATACAATATGTACATATTGTCAAAAAGCAATAAAAACTATTTCATTTCATTTCACTACATAGCTATATTAACACTCAGCATTCTTCTCATTATTATTCCTCACTAATGTCGTACCGGTATTGAACGTGCAAGGTAAGAGGGCCACGTGGACTGTCCTTCACTAATACAGTGCTGGTATTGAACGTGCAAGGTATGACTGCCACGTGGCCTGTCCCTCACTAATGCCGTGCTGGTATTGAACGTGCAAGGTATGACTGCCACGTGGCCTGTCCCTCACTAATATACCGGTATTGAACGTGCAAGGTAAGAGGGCCACGTGGCCTGTCCCTCACTAATGCCGTGCTGGTATTGAACGTGCAAGGTATGTCTGCCACGTGGCCTGTCCCTCACTAATATACCAGTACTAAACGTGCAAGACAAGAGGGCCACGTGACCTGTCCCTCACTAATGTCGTGCCGGTATTGAACTTGCAAGACAAGAGTGTCACGTGGCCTGTCCCCGACTAATGTCGTGCCGGTATTCAACGTGCAAGGTAAGAGGGTCACGTGGCCTGTCCCTCACTAATGTCGTGCCGGTATTAAACGTGCAAGACAAGAGGACCACGTGGCCTGTCCCTCATTAATGTCGTTCCAGTATTCAACGTGCAAGGTAAGAGGGTCACGTGACCTGTCCCTTATTAATGCCGTGCTAGCATTCAACGTGCAAGGTAAGAGGGCCAAGTGGCCTGTCCCTCATTAATGCCGTGCCAGTATTCAACGTGCAAGGTAAGAGGGTCACATGGCCTGTCCCTTATTAATGCCGTGCTAGCATTCAACGTGCAAGGTAAGAGGGCCACGTGGCCTGTCCCTCATTAATGCCGTGCCAGTATTCAACGTGCCAGGTAAGAGGGCCACGTGGCCTGTCCCTCATTAATGCCGTGGCAGTATTCAACGTGCAAGGTAAGAGGGCCACGTGGCCTGTCCCTCATTAATGCCGTGCCAGTATTCAACGTGCAAGGTAAGAGGGCCACGTGGCCTGTCCCTCATTATTGCCGTGCCAGTATTCAACGTGCAAGGTAAGAGGGTCACGTGGCCTGTCCCTCATTAATGCCGTGCCAGTATTCAACGTGCAAGGTAAGAGGGTCACGTGGCCTGTCCCTTATTAATGCCGTGCTAGCATTCAACGTGCAAGGTAAGAGGGCCAAGCGGCCTGTCCCTTATTAATGCCGTGCCAGTATTCAACGTGCAAGGTAAGAGGGTCACGTGGCCTGTCCCTCATTAATGCCGTGCCAGTATTCAACGTGCAAGGTAAGAGGGTCACGTGGCCTGTCCCTCATTAATGCCGTGCCAGTATTCAACGTGCAAGGTAAGAGGGTCACGTGGCCTGTCCCTCATTAATGCCGTGCCAGTATTCAACGTGCAAGGTAAGAGGGCCACGTGGCCTGTCCCTCATTAATGCCGTGCCAGTATTCAACGTGCAAGGTAAGAGGGTCACGTGGCCTGTCCCTTACTAATGCCGTGCTAGCATTCAACGTGCAAGGTAAGAGGGCCACGTGGCCTGTCCCTCATTAATGCCGTGCCAGTATTCAACGTGCAAGGTAAGAGGGTCACGTGGCCTGTCCCTTATTAATGCCGTGCTAGCATTCAACGTGCAAGATAAGAGGGCCAAGTGGCCTGTCCCTTATTAATGCCGTGCCAGTATTGAACGTGCAAAGTAAGAGGGCCACGTGGCCTGTCCCTCATTAATTCCGTCCCAGTATTGAACGTGCAAAGTAAGAGGACCACGTGGCCTGTCCCTCATTAATGCCGTGCCAGTATTGAACGTGCAAGGTAAGAGGGCCAAGTGGCCTGTCCCTCATTGATTCCGTGCTAGTATTGAACGTACAAAGTAAAAGGGTCACGTGGCCTGTCCCTTATTAAAGCCGTAGCAGTATTCAACGTGCAAGGTAAGAGGGTCAAGTGGCCTGTCCCTCATTAATGCCGTCCCAGTATTGTACGTGCAAGGCAAGAGGGCCACGTGGCCTGTCCCTTATTAATGCCATGCCAGTATTGAACGTGCAAGGTAAAAGGGTCACGTGGCCTGTCCCTCATTAATGCCGTGCCAGTATTGAACGTGCGAAGTAAGAGGGCCACGTGGCCTGTCCCTCACTAATTCCGTGCCGTTATTGAACGGGAGTGGTAGGTAGAAGTTCCCCCCTCTACTTTGGCGGCTGCCCAAATTTCCACAGTAAATGCTAGTAGGCCTAAAGTCATGATGAGATATGCCTAAACTTCTCTGGACTGCGACTTTAAATAGTGATACAATTGATATGATATCAAGATTACATTTTATACACGTTTATTGCTTAAGTAGATGTTATAATCTTTTTGAGCACTCTTTAACATTTTATTGAATTAACACCGACCGGTTTCGACAATTATGCCATCTTCATAGCTGTTTACTTTCCAAACTGTTACAAAACAAGTAAAATGAAATAAAAAATTATAATAAAGAAAAAATATGTTGAATTGGTAAATATTTGTAATTTAGTGGTTATTTATCATTGTATATTTTGTTCCTTATTTGTATAATTGTTTCGAGTATAGCTTTTTTTTGTACTAACATGGTGTTGATTAATGTTAATACAATTATTAAAAACAAAATAAATAAATAAAAAAACGAATCAATAATGTTATGTGACAGTTATAAAATTAATAATTGAAAATTAATAATAAAGCCAAAAATCACTTTCCAAAATAAAAATGTAATTACTTTTTGAAATTAATCTTTTTTCACAATGTAATTTTAGCTGAATAGTAGTTAAATTATGACATAAAACTTACAATTTTAATTCTATATGAATTGGTTTGGTTTTAAATAGGTGATTTTATCACTCTTCTTTTAAAGCTTGAAGATAGCCGTAACAAAATGAGACAGTCCAATTTATAAGAATCGATATACAAAGTCACGTGTATTAGTATACAATTTTAAGATTAGGAAGTTTTCATATTTTGGCAAAGTTATAAGGAAACCTAGGTGTAAGAAAGAGACTACGAGATAACCATAAACAATAGAAATGTATCAAAACTAGTTAAATGGTTTTGTATTTAAATACAGGTTTAGATAAACCCGCTTCAATTATTACTATTCCCCTACAACTAAGACGACTGTTTGGTTCACTAGATATGTGGAAAAATATGAATGAATATTTGCAAAGTTAACATCCACAGTAAGTAAAATAATACAAGTAAATACTGTAGTTATGAAGGTGAAGGTAGGTCTAACACATCGTCTCTTACCCTAATCTCAGGACCAACGACAAAAAGTGACCTTTGGTACCACGGGAGGAACACAGGTAGTACATGAGACCTTAACAGGAATAACCAGACTTAAGGCTGTGCAATCGGTTTTCGGCAAATTAATCATTACCCAATTCTGTAGTCAACATTAATTAATACACCTTCCCTTGAGACAGGAA
Source organism: Stictocephala bisonia (assembly GCA_035578905.1). Lineage (NCBI taxonomy): Eukaryota > Metazoa > Arthropoda > Insecta > Hemiptera > Membracidae > Stictocephala > Stictocephala bisonia. Next base: position 505,700 of record JAQJVL010000067.1, on the reverse strand, counting down.
ACATATAAAACAAAATTTTAACCACTACATTAGAACTTGTGGCCTTATAAAGGGGTGAATTTAGCTGATTTTAAATCACCTATAAGACAAAACTGTAAAAGAAAAAACTAAAAAAATGTAAAAATATTCATAATTGTAAAGGCAAAATAGGTGTTTATTATCTTCAAAATTATAAATATTTTGACTTTTTTTAACGAAAAGCATCTAAATACTTTCAGTTTTGTATAAAAACGTAGTTGTAAAAATATTAAATTTGTACTTTGAACGGGTGCCACACGTTCTAATGTAGTGCTTAAACATTTTTTGTATACTTTTCCTGTCTCAAGCGAAGGTACTTTAAATAATTTTGATTATAAAATAGGGAAAGGATAAACTCACCTAAAACCGGTTGTACCACCTTGAACCCACAACCTTAACCAACCCAGCCATGGAAGTTTCCTTTTTTATGTAGGATAAATCTATTATTCCAAATGAAATATAGTGTATTCATTGTGGCAATTACTTAATAGCCCCATAGATAGCTCATTAAGCATAAAGTGTACGTATAAATCAAATAAAATAAAAATTAAATATTGGAGCCTTAAGTAACAATAATACATTATAGCTATAGTAAGGTACGTAATGGTGATGAGTTTTTCTTCTTAATAAAGGATCATGACATTAACATTTTTAATTGTTTGCATATTTGATCAAATAACTACTCTGTAAATATGTAAACTACCCTATTTCTACATTAAGACATAAAATGTTAATTCATTCTGCCGATAACGTCTCAAAATATTACAATGTACCGAGAGAAAATGTTCTTTTTGATGGGGGGGGGGGGTGGAATATATCACTTCTTCCTAACTGAAAAAAATAATTCAAAGCTTGAGGTACCGCATATAAAAATTATTTTCAATTATTGTCTTAAAAGTATTTGGAATAGTATTTAGTAACTGGTACTTCAGATATTTTATAAAAACCTGCCATATATATTATTGATTAAATTTGTTAATACTCTTAAATTCATCTAAACGTTAATAGTTTTTAAGATTTACCACAAAAGTACGGGATATCTCTTTAATAACAGAGTTTTATAAGTATCATAACAATTCCAAACGGGTGGGTGCGGTGGAAATATTTGATTGTAAATACAAGAGAATAAACAGTCATAAATTTAAAACAAACCTGCTAAACTTATATAAGTCGATAGTCAAGACTGTGATGGTGGAGTAAATGAAATATGATGAGACGTTTAGATCATACAGAGTGGATTTTTAAATTAAAACGTGGATTAATATTTTATTTGAAAATATTCAAATACAGCATCAATCAGAAAATAACAAATGTATGAATACACAGTAAAACACAAAATTTCCAGCGGATCATGCTTTATGAGTATAATTGATATCTCATTAAAGAGGAGGTTTAATGGGTTTCCATTCTGCATAGCCAGTCATCCCCGCTGTATTTAATGAGTATGATTTCACCCGTGGTCACCGTTACGTATAATAATTAGATATAAATTCATTATTATTTAATGAATGGAATTTTATGGCTTTAGCGTACTAAAGTAGTCATAAGTTTCATATGTAGTAATTTGTAAAATACTTTCAGGCTAAAATTATTATGAAGTGTAATTATCATCTTTTTTTACTAATTAAATTAAATCATCACACAATAATACAGTACTTATTTACTGTATACACTACTTACGTATCTGCGTGTATCTTACGTTGATTGAAATGATGCAAAATCATCATACACTGATACTTATTTACTGAATACACTACTTACGTAATCTACGTGTATCTTACTTTGATAGAAATGTTGCAAAATCAAAATACACTAATACTTATTTACTGATACACTACTTACGTATCTACGTGTATCTTACGTTGATATAAATGTTGCAAAATCATCATACACTAATACTTAATTACTGTATACACTACTTACGTATCTGCGTGTATCTTACGTTGATAGAAATGTTGAAAAGTCATCATACACTAATACTAAATTACTGTTTACACTACTTACGTATCTACGTGTATCTTACTTTGATAGAAATGTTGCAAAATCAAAATACACTAATACTTATTTACTGATACACTACTTACGTATCTACGTGTATCTTACGTTGATATAAATGTTGCAAAATCATCATACACTAATACTTAATTACTGTATACACTACTTACGTATCTGCGTGTATCTTACGCTGATAGAAATGTTGAAAAGTCATCATACACTAATACTAAATTACTGTTTACACTACTTACGTATCTGCGTGTATTTTACGTTGATAGAAATGTTGCAAAATCATCATACACAAATACTTATTTACTGATACTTTACTTACGTATCTACGTGTATCTTACGTTGATAGAAATGTTGCAAAATCATCATACACAAATACTTATTTACTGATACTTTACTTACGTATCTACATGTATCTTAGGTTGATAGAAATGTTGCAAAATCATCATACACAAATACTTATTTACTGATACTTTACTTACGTATCTACGTGCATCTTACGTTGATAGAAATGTTGCAAAATCATCATACACTAATAATTAATTACTGTATACACTACTTACGTATCTGCGTGTATCTTACGTTGATAGAAATGCTGCAAAATCAGCATATATTAATACTTATTTACTGATATACTACGTAAGTATCTGCGTGTATCTTACGTTGATAGAAATGTAAAATCATATACAAATCTAGTGACGGGATTGTCTGACTTCATTAGCCTTCATACAAACTAATAATATTATTTAAGCTATATTTTATTTCTTTTATTAGAATTTGAACTGGTTTTAAAATTAACAATATAGATTCACATAGTGGTGAAAACACACACCTCTGCATATTATTTCGATTTGTTCAGATCTACATAATAGCAAAAATAACTGGTCCCACTTTAAGCTCAATCATTTGCAAATTAATTCATATAACTGGAATTATTTTCTGTAATCAATCCATCTATAATCGTAAATACACTATTTGGCATTCTTATTAAAGGTTAGCAAAACTGATAATTTTAAATGGTTCATTAAACATTGTCAGTTTAGTTTATCTCTAAAGTTTAATACATTAAACAATATCAGTAAAGAACATATTCAATTGATTATTTATACTTCATTTCGTTCACTATGGGGATGGAAGAGGTTCAGAACGAAATAACTCAGTAAATTACCATTGCTTTAAAGGCAATGTGGAATTGTTAAACATATAGTAATAATTGTATTATTGTTACCGTTTTAATCCGACCCCCAACAGTTTACGTGACATAACATTTTAAAGTACCATAGCAAAATGTATTTTGGCAATGTATTAAAATTTATAAAAGTAATGAAATATACATAAAAAAGCACCGAATTGAATGTTCTCAGTAGTAATTTATATTTGAATACATTTTTTAAATTTAAATTACGGAAAATGTGTTTCTATAGGATGAATAAAAAAAAAATTGTTTACTATTTTTATCTAAACATGTACAATGCCTTTGTTAAGGTAGTGGATAGTACATAACATAAAAAAACAATGTCTTGCTTGTATTATAAAGCTCTGATAGACCCTAGGCTGGTGTAACATGTTTATAATGCAATGTCCTTAATTATGTGTACATATACAGCTTGCTAAGATAGAAGAAGACTGAATAAAACACTTATTTATGAGTATTATTGATACCTCATTAAAGAGGAGGTGTAATGGGCCTCCATTCTGCATACCCAGTCATCCCCGTTGTATTTAACGAGTATTGAAGCTCGGGTGTATTACAGTTGGGTAAGTATTACATCAACCGTGGTCATTGTTACGAAAAATAACTGCATAGAAGGTGATAATGTAGTTAATTCAATTTCATGGCTGTATAAATTGACATCATAACTCGTTGGAAGTAAATTATTATATTTTTGGACGAAATATCACTGTAAAGAATACTTTAAAGAACTCAAGTATATAAACAAGTGTGTATAAATATACCATGAATGACTTTAAATATGTGAATAATGTTTATTCCCCTACTACTCTATAAATAATAAAAATATTATTTATCATCTTATAACAGCGTAAGAACTATCATGCTGTAGTCCTTCCTACAGACCCAATACAACATTGCCATCAATTATGTCTTCATATTAAGTTTTCATAATTGTGAGGGGTACGTAGAAAGTCTTTTCGTAATATTACAACATGCAACACACTCCATTGTGTAAATGTAGTTGACGTTAGAGTGGATCATGCAGAGAGACATCACAGACCAACAGAGGAAACGAAATGAACTGAAACTAAACCTAGACTTAGATGCAAATAGAAAAATTGTATGTACACTTTCATAAAATGTGTTATCTACCATGATCATCTCCTGTGTCGGCAATCTACAAATATTCCAGTACGTGGTTCAAGATGTGACAGTTTTATTTAAGTCTCAATATAACTTATTAATAAATAAATAATAGTTCATTGTAATTGGGTGTCTTGTAATAAATAACTTGTCAAGTAAATTGTGTTCGATATCAAATATATGGAGTAAAAGCCACCCATTTCTGGTTAATTGTTGTGTTGCTCAATCTATTACTTGGATGATCGTGATTAAAAATACCATAATACGAGTATTTGTCAATTTGAGATGAAGTTGATACTGATATTATTAATTTGTCTATAAATTTTCACAAAGTATCAATAAAAACAATTGCTTAAAAGGCCTTTTGCCTCTGGCATAGTCTGGCATCACAGATTTATAATTTTTTAAATTATATAATGTCAAATATTTGTTCAACAAGATAGCTCACTGGCATGAATAACAATTATATCAGGATGGTTATGGTTTGTTTTACTGGACTTGATCACTTCATGAACCATCTAAAAACAGTGGGGATCTACAAAGAAGAAACCAGAGCCGACTTTGAGCCACGAAGTTCAGGAGAAGGAACATGTTCAGGTTGGAATAAACAACATGTAATCGAACCCAATTCCAGTAGACTACATGGAGGCACAATAAACCTCAGGTTGAACGTGCAGTTAGGAGTGGCCTCAGAACTCTCTGAACTAAACTGTCAAGTTGTTAATTTACAATTTGCACCGATGGTCATGCTTTTATGAAGTTACTAAAAGCCTCAACTGTTAAGAGTATCATCAAATTATCCTTTAATTTATTTAATTTTTTCAAATGACTAAATAATTAATTTCCAAAGAGGAAGTAATAAAGGAGAAAAATAAGTTGGTTTTAACGATATTTTTTTCAGAATTTCTAGATTATCATCTGCATTGTTATAATTGATACTAAGTATTTTTTTAGAAGTAAACTACTACGTTAAATAACTAGACAAATTATAATATACAAAATACTATGTTTTTATTTAATTTGCAAACATTACCAATAGAAAAAAATTGTTACAATGCATCATCAGGCAACACAAATTTATAATTTTTGTTATTGTATATGAGCATAGCTGTGCTTTCAAAAGATGATATTTTATTATGTACTGCTCAACACTTGAAATGGAACACTATGACATTTGGACGATAGCTCACATATGTGCACCCCCACATAACTCAAGAGTGATTAATATTTTTTCCGTAACATGCAATACGCCGTATGTTGGGCCTGCACAATAGCCAGCTCTTAATCCTATAGAAAATTTGTGGGATTGTCTGAAGAGGGAAATGATGGGTCGTGCTGTTAACCCTTACAACTTTTAAGGCCTTCAACAGGCTGGAGTCGAAGAATAGGGTCGCATACCTCGAGAGGTGGTTGTGTATATTATGGGTAGTCCACTCATGGTGTAAATACTCGCCTACATAATGGGTCCACTACTGACATCCACTAAGATTTAAGACAGCAATTATCTGCAACATTTCAATTGTACTTTTACTTTTTGAACAATTTGATTTTTGTACTGTATTTAATTTGATTTTTTGGTAATGTTGCTAGTTACAAGTGGCCCACAACATTCCTCTTCTATAAATTAAGTCACTCAAGGAAAAAATCCAAAAAGTGGACAAAAGCCATAGAGCAAGCAGGAAACATATGAACATTAAATCCACTTCGAGTGTTAAAAGTGTAAATACATAGGTACAAAGTTAGATATAAAGTTAGGAAATAGGTACAAAGTTAAGAAGGTTTTATGCCTTCTTAACTTTAAACTTATTTTCCGAACTCTATTGCTTAATTGAAAAGTCCATAGTCCGCAACGTTATCTTTGAATTTTATTTATGTTTCGCAAAGTTTTAAAAGTTATGTCCCTGCCAAAAACCCTAACTATTAATACTAATTTAATCTTCGCTTTCTCAATTTTATACGATTTGGATAAAGTATAGAGCAATAACATCAGATATGAACTTTATTTTGGTACGGAGAGTAGAACAAGGCTCTATAATATTTTTATTTTATAGCATTCTATTTATTACACTACATTAAAATATAATGCTTTTCATATCATTGTTCATATACTATGTTAAAACAAACAATATTGTATATGTACGTACATTATTATAGATAATAAAGCGAATGAATAATTACTGATAGTTGTTTATCTGTTTTATATAAATAAATAATTATACATGACTTGAAAAAAATTGTAATACTATAAATTCAAATGAATATTTATATAATAAAAGTTTTATGTACAAATTGTTATTCATTATATTTGTTATAAAAAAAACATGTGCACTGTAACAATAATATTTTGTGGTATATTAGTAATTTTTAAAAAACTTTAATAGTGCTAGCAACTATATGGATTGGTTTATTTACGCGTTCCTTAAAATATATGAAGTTAGTTTAAACATCAGGTTTGTTTAAATCTGACCAAAATGAGCAGTATAGAAAATGTAACAAATAAATATCCTCAATGTTTTTACTTATAGTCCAAACAGATTTTATATTTTATACTATGTGTTGATTTATGTTAAAGTGTATTTTGTTACATTCTCTTAATGTTAATGACTAAAGATAAAAAACTGCCAACTCTTATCACTGCGTTACTGATGGAAACAAAGACTTTTTTAGCAACCTCATTAAGCCTTAGGGCTTTTGTGTCTTATCAGAACATTTAACCAAGGCATCATTAACTAGATATGCCCTGTTTCTTTTTTCAATAATTTATCATTGGAGCTTAACTTGAAAAAGGCTAATCAAACTGAGTTTAGTTCATATTTTATTTTATTAGAACTGTATTTTTGTTAGTGTTTTACTGTTACCAAGGAATCCTGGTGAAGGTGAAAGACGAGTACATTTTCGTCATAGCATCCAAACAAATTTCAAGAAAAATTTAATGTAGTTTATTCTAACGGACATTTAAAATGTTGATAGCCTCTTTATATTGGTAATTTAAAATAGAACATTAGTAAAATAATAATACAAAGACTGAAACTATCAACGTTTTACTATCCCAAAATGTTTTTTAAATTTAAAACTCATTAATGATTTATAGGTAATATAGAAGGTAATTTGATGATTATAAAAAGTAAACAATTTTTCTTCAAATTTTTACAATATCTTTATCTTATAAACTATAATACTGTATGTATATGGGTGGGTAGGAGGTTAAATTACCAATGTTACCTAATACCACAGTACACTGTTAAAGTATAAAACAAACTTTTAATAAAGAACATTTAGTTTTCCTGATTATTTTCAACCAATAAACTGAGATATGGAGTATTTTATAAAAATATATGAGCCAGTATGTTATTATTTGTGTTAGCATATACTATAGGTTGTATAGTGCAGAAAATGTTTTCTTAATGACATTTATTTATTTATATAATTTAATCCAATAATAACAAATTATTTGTAAAAATATTTCAAATAGTATTTTAGATAGAAGTGCTACTGCTTAAACACGTGCTACTGCTTAAACACAATTTACGTAAGCTCAACACATTTGTTACTATGTATTGTATTTATCTTTATATATTTATTGTATTTATCTTTATATACTTATTTTTAAGACGCCGATCGTTAAGATACAGAGAAATATGAATTTGGAATAAGTGTGATAGTGTAGATGGGAGAATGCATTCATCGTTACAAACTAAGGTTGAATTTTCCTTAGAAATTGTCATTAATTAATAGTCTAATGAAAAAACTGGGGCCTATTTCATAAAGCTACAATACAATTCTACGGGTGAATTTCTTTACAATTTGTATAAATTGTAGTTACAGGTGTTCTAGTTAAACGATGAGTTACAAACTTGTAGCTACAACTGGATTCTACTAATTTACAGGTGAATAAATACAATTTGGCAGGTGGAGATTTACAATTCTACAAATGTCTGTAAACAAATTCTAGAATTATTACCCAATTCTTGTTAACTGTAAAATTGTAAAATGTGAAATTTATAGGTTATGTTCATTTTTGAGTGATTAAAAACATGTTGAACAAGAGCTCTTCCCATGAATATGGCCAGCAAAGGCGTCTTAGGACATATAAACCAAGAATTAATGGCAACCTACTGTTGGCGCATAAATTATGTGTACCCGCATCTGAAAGTTGATTAATAGAAGTCCAAAAGGACTATGAAAAATACAATCATACCTTAAATTTCCTCGTTTAACTTTACGTTATGATATATACATTTTAAAATGTTATTATTTTAGTTTATCCTTGTTGGAACAAAAAAGTACAGGAATTTTTACTAGTTTTTACTGTGCATCAACTTTATGCTTTTATCACTTAAAAGCCCGACAATGTATTGCATTTTTACATTAATATAAGATTGACAGGAATAAAGTTTAAACTTTCAGAATTTTAACCTTTCATAAAAAAAATGTTCTTGAAAATTTCTTGACACAGTATTTTATTGGCTTCTAGGGATCGTAAAATAATTACTTGGTCATGTTGTAAATCTTATGACATATAAAGACATGTATAGACATGTATAGTCATGTATAGTTACGATACATTACTTTTTTATGCGTAAGTAAATGTAGAATGTCAGTGAACCAAGAAAACAAGGTTTCTTAAGAAAAAATAATATAATAACAATTTGTCATCAAAATGTCCAACATTTACCATCTTGTATTAACATAATAAATTTAAATTTGGATGAGCTGAAGCCTGATATTGTTGCTTTGTGTGAACATAAAATATTGGACCACGAAATAGCAAGATTAAAATTGGATAACTATAAAATATGCTCTTATTTCTGAAGAAAAATGCAGTGGGGGAAGGAGTTGTAATTTTTAATCGAAATAATGTTACATGTAAAAAACAACTTTGCCACAGATTCAAGATTTAGTTATGGAAAATGAGTTTGAATGCTGCCTGGCAACTGTAAAAGCGGATAAACTTTCTTTTTTTTCTTGCTTGTGTTTATAGATCACCTCAATTTCAGTTTGAAGAACCTTTCTTAAATAAATTTGAAAGACTTATTGATGTATTAATAAAAAAAACCTAAGAATATTGTAGTTGTAGGTAATATAAATATTGATGTTTTAAACCCGAATAGGCTGTACGAAAAATTTAATTTGATATTAAAGATGTACAAACTCCACTACTTAGTGAACTTTCCGACAAGGGTTACAGCAACTTCTGCCTCAGCTATTGATAATTGTATTACAAATTTAAGTAAAAATAATTTGTGCCTGACTGGAATAAAAAACTGAAATTTCTGATCATGATGGTCAGGTTATAAATATTTTGAATGTAGATGTTAACAGTTGGAAAAAATTACAACAAAAAATACTGTAGTTAAATAATAATGAGAGTGTAGAGACATTAGAACATTATCTTGCATTTGAAACATGGTTAGATGTATATCAAGCTCCTGTCCATTTGAAATATGATGTTTTTCATGATACTTTCATACACTACTTAAATGTGTGCTGTCCTAAAGTGTTAATAACCAGGCGTACCCAAAACAAGAGTCATTGGATTACTGATGAAATAAAAAATTTGAAAAAAGAAATCTTAGGAATAGGAACAAATTATCGAATCTCGTGCAATAAAAATATTAAGGCAATTTTAAAAACTAAAAAAAGTATTTAAGAAAACGTATAAATGAGACAAAAAAATTCTATTTTGATTCTGAAATAAACAACTCTGATAATGCTGTTAAAGCAACTTGGCAATTAATTGTTTAATAATGAAATTGGGAATTCTAAAGAATCTAAATTTAATTTGAAAATAATAGAAGATAGTAAAGAAATTGATAATCCCATAGAAATATGTAAATAGAAATTAAATAATTTTTTCATAAGTGCTGTAGATAAGTTGGTAATGCCCAATATTGTTTCTGGAGGATCCACGGGTGAATGCACAGGGACAAATACACAATTTAAAAAGTTCAAATTTGACCAAATAACTGAAAAAGATTTAGATAAAATACTATCTACATTAAAAAATAAAGTATCTTCCGGAGTGGATGAAATTCCCATGACTTTGATAATGACAGTAAAACTCACAATCCTGAAGCCACTTGTTCATTTAATTAATTCATCATTAATAAGTGGTATTTTCCGGATAGATTGAAACTCGCTAAAGTTGTGCCAATTTGCAAAAGTGGGGAGGTAAATAGACTATTAAGTTATCGCCCAGTACCAGTTCTCCCATCCTTCTCAAATCTTTATGAACGTGTAATTTATAAGCAATTACTAGATTTCCTTACATCAAATAACCTTTTGGATGACCAACAACATGGCTTCCGACCAGGAAAGTCAGTTGTTACAGCAGGAGTTGAATTTGTCGAAAAAATAATTAGTTCTATTGATAAAGGTGGAAAGGTACTTGGAATATTTTTAGATTTAACAAGAGCTTTTGACAGTGTTTCCCATAACAAATTGATTCAGAACTTACAATGCCTTGGAATTGAAGGCAAAGAATTATCATGGTTTAAATCATACTTGTACAAACGAAAACAATATGTAGAAATAAAGCATAAACTTCAAAACAAGTTTAACTATATAGAAAACATATCATCCTCATTGCAGACGGTCCGGTATGGGGTTCCTCAAGGGTCCATCTTAGGGCCTCTCCTATTTCTATGTTATGTGAGAGGTCTCCCTGAGGTGGTACGGGGTGAACGGGCTGCGGTCTGTCTGTATGCTGATAATACTAATATAATTATGTCAGACAAAAAAACTGGAAATATCTTCATTTATTAACCTTGCAGTCATGGAAGAGTTCTTCAGCAATAAAAATTTACTAATTAATTCAAAGAAAACTAACTTTGTGGAATTTTCAACAAGCAAATCTCAAACTAGATTTAATTCAACTATAAATATGCAACACTATTTTGGTTCAAGAAAAAAATACAAAGTTTTTAGGTCTGTACATAGATGAATATTTAAGCTGGGACATTCACGTAAAACATGTACTGAATAAAGTTTCCTCTGGTATTTATGCACTTTACCGAATGTCTAGAATTCGCAACGTAATAACATTAAAAAATTTTTATTTTGCTCTAATTCACTCACATATTTCATATGGAATTAGTATATATGGGGCCACATCCAAAAGCAATTTGTAAAGTATATTGAAACTACAAAAAAAAAGGCAATTCGAATAACGGCTGGGCTGAAATCAAAAGATTCTGCCAAAGAAGAGTTTAAAAATATGGGAGTGTTAACTGTCTTTTGCCAGTACATATATTCAACTATTAAGTACATTAGATCAGTTAATTCAAATTCAACACAAATAGTTACTCACCATTGCAATACGAGACATTATATTAATTTAGAACCTCATCGGTTAGAATTTTTTAAGAAAATAACAACTTACATGGGACTTAAATTATTTAGTAAACTTCCACTCAGTCTTTCAAAAATGGAAAATAATTTAAAGTTTGAGAAAAAAATTAAAGGGATATTTGGTTAATAATCCTGTGTATTCACTTGAGGAGTTTTGTGAGCTGTAGTTGTTTTTTACCATTTATGGGCTTTAGTTATACTTAGTTTTATTTTGCATATATAAGTTTAGTATTAATGTCTGACACTATTTACCTGTAAATATGTACAGATATAAATAAAGAGATTTTGATTGATTTGATTAGTGGTTTTAAATAGATTTAGTTAATTTGATATTTATTAATTTAAAGTGGTTTTAAATTGATTGAGATCAATTCATAAAAATTACAGAAATCATTCCTGTCAGTCAACCAAGTATTAAAGTATAAATGTAATACATTAACAGGTTTGTGAGTAATAAAAGCAAATAGATGATGAATAGTGAAAGCTAATTAAAATTTCTAGTTTTAATTAGATAATGACTTTTTATGTTCCAACTAGGATTAAAATTATAATCAAATTTTAAAAAATGCGTATGTTGTAATGTAAAATTAGTGGAGAAAAACAATGGCCTCTTATTGTCTCAGTAAACAACCTTTAAACTCGGGTACACACAATTACCGCACCGACATTAGGCTCAGATTTTTAAGTGAATGAGGGTTTTTTAATGTCGAGATACATGATAAAAGCACTTTTGCAGAGAATTGGCTTTATTTATGCCGTCTATAACTACAGCAATAAACAGTTCACTATCTTCAAAAACAAGTGTTGGGCACAGCATCGCACTGGCTAGTAAACGGACGCTAATATCACGCTGTTGCAGACACGCATAGGATTAGTATATTTACAGTATGTTATGCACTACATAAAGTTATTTTCATTGCGAGTGAAGTTCTCTTCCCTGAATTCGTATCTTGGCCTGTGAATGTTGTTAATGTTTTAACAAATAGCCCAATTTCCGTTGACAGTTAGTGGGCGCTGTTAATGTAACATTAATTTAACATTGACACCTCACACTTCAATGAGTCATAGTGTGTTGATCGTCATGGAGGAGATCAATCCATTAATTGTATGATAATTGTGGTTCAGACTACTCTTTATTTTGTCAGTGATATATGGCCAGGAAGTGTGATGCTAGAGTGTTAAGGAATAGCACTCTATACAATAGAATGGAAGCTATCTGGCAACTAGTGGAAAGGGGCAGTAAAATTATCAGACTCTGGTTATTCACTGATAGAATGGTCAATGACTCCAATAGCCGCCAATTTGCTGCCATTTCATTATTTTGTTTCGTTTGGACAATGTCTTAGAAAAGCAACCAAACAAAACATCTTTAGAATGTTCTTATTTCTTTTGGGACCTCTATTTTCCCACTTTTGTACATTGCGAATGGTAAATATAATACACAGATATTATTAGAGACTTCCTCCTATTACAATAACAGTAAACATAACCTTAAGAATGCAATGATACTGAATTCTAATCACCTGTACAATTATAGCTACATGTACTTGTACTTGTAGACCTATAAAATTGTAATTGTAGCTTTATGAAATAGGAACCTATGGGATATTTGTTCTCTGATTAGGATAGAACTAAGAGCCTTTAGCTATCGACCAATTAATTACAGTGTTACTAATTAATTAAACGTGGAAACGGATATGTCTATTAATATACTCGTCTACCTTAACAAACAAAAATTATGGAATTTCCATGATAATGATTTTTTTCTTTTAATGTGGGCTGGAATCTTTGAAGGCGTCCTGTTCCTACCCATTTGCACTATACACATCCATCCTAAAGACAATTCCCTTGCATGTCACTTTAGAATTGTCTTTCAAACATGCAAGGGACAATTCTAAAGTGATTTACAATATAATACGGTTAGACAAGTCAACTTGTAGTCTAACCGTATTAACTTGAACACTGTTAGACTACAAACCTAATGAATCTAGTGGCCAGAATACAACATATCTAATATATTTATAGGTTTAAAAGCATACTTTTAAGTCAATAGTAGGAATTTAAATTCAAACTGTAACTTGTATAAATTGGTATGGCGTCCTGAAATAGTGCAACCTTTAGTGTCAATGTTCTTCAGTTTATATTACATTTAAAACATGTGAATACATTTCCAATTTAATACGTTTATATCATTATTTAACTATCGTATATTTATTGTAATTTTTGCCAAAACCATTTGTTTGACAGTATAGCATTTATATATTGTAAATCATTATGAACTCGTTAAAGGTTGTTTTCATTTGTAGAGACCTACAACCATGACCTGGCACTGCAGAAAACTGTTTAACACGCCATTTATCACACCACCCATTCACTCATTGAAAATTATAAAGTCTACCACACTATCTACTAATGGCACTGTAAAAATAATAATTACACACCTTACACACTCCCTAACTGACGTTGGTCGCACAAACGTGACTGGATCATCCGACATCACTAATTACATATTTATCTCCAATCACTCACTCATCTCGGAAGCTACTCTACCTTTCACATTTCACACCTGTCATGCCAACTTACCTTTCCACGCACTGGAATATTTATGAACAACTCACTCATAACCCTTTGAGAAATCCTTACCACACAATCCTTGACAAAAACTACTATGAAAATATAAATATAAGCATATATAATGGAATTGATTTCGTAGGGCTTAAACAAAATTATTTATGTATGTAAAAGATTCATGTGAATGTGTATATTTATTTTGATATAAACAGTAATATAACTATATAGTTTGACTGTGGGGGTGGGGAAATTTTTAGTCAGATATCTATAGGAAGGATTACAAGTGATTATAAATATTGTAACTTATACATAAAGCAAATAATCAATTCCGACTTTAAGTGATATCCTGTCTTTAACGTGAACGATCCTGGGGTTGTTTTCCACTGGCTGGCTTCAGGGTAATCCCAAACTCCCCTCCCAACTTCCCCTTCAACAGCATTTTGTGGTTTGTTTGAAGCCTTACTTTCCGTCTATCAGCGAGAACCGATGGGGAAGGTATTGTTTGCTCATCAAACACATATTATTTTGTGAACTGTTTGATATGGTTTATAAATTTGTATAGGCGTCGAGAACACATTTTTATATGTTGAATGTTTGTAAACATTATCATAAACTCATACGGAAAATGAATGAAATAAATCCGATTTCTGTAAGCATAAATTAAAATTTTATTAATTTTGTATTGCATTAAATAATTGCTGTTTTAAAAATATTTCTGAACTTTATACAATTTATATAAAATTTAGCTTACTTTCTTTATTCTTATAAAACTAGCTTTAACACTACCATAAATCATTAGTATGTCCTTGATTTTGATGACGTTCTGTGAAATTATTAGTAAGACCACATTTAGCAGAGCAGATTTTTTGTCTCTGGGATATGGAATTCCCTCCCGATAGGGATAACTATGTGTTGACCACGGATCTTGTGTCTCTAGTTGGGCCAGGGTACTTACTTACTTCAGCAATAAGTCCGGAATTCCTCTTGTGGTTTCGCGTGAAGTGTTATGTGATCATAAACAACAACCACCACTGACTGCGGTATGTGTCAAAACAAATCCGATATTAGTGTCCGATAATTTTCTCTCTTTCGGTAAAACGCCCGCTCAAAAAGACCGAGTCATCAACGTCTTGATTGTCTTATGATAAGTAAACTCTGTGAGGTGACTTGGTGTTCAACATGATATGATATTTCACTTAGGTATAATTCATTTATTTTTAGTGATTTTCATTTGTTCTGATGAACATGTAAAGTATATGAGAGGGATGTATTAAGGTCACTTTGCATTGTATCCTTAAATCCATCAACACGAATGCTTAATACTTATAACGTAATTAAACGGTTGTTAAGGAGTTTTGTCGAGGAAGCATGAAATAGATATTTTAGTACTTCGAGTATAAGTTCAATCCATACAACGAAAGCTCTTTCCTTCTTTTTGCTTTGATTTTTTTTACTTTTATCTTTTGTAACTAATTTCGATGTTGTACACAGGCCAGCTGGACTTGACCAAGTCTAGTACTTGAAGATCTATTAGATAGAAGCAATGTATGTTGTCCAAAAATGTAATCTAATTCAAAATGAAGTATTATGTGTTTTTTTAGATTACAGGAAACACTCACCTCTAACTGTCTAGTTAAAATTAGCTTGGGTGTTTCCTGCTATAACGAATACATTATTGCACGATTTTAATGATAGAATGTCAGTACTTAATGATATAATGTCAGTACTTAATGATAGAATGTCAGTACTTAATGATAGAATGCCAGTACTTAATGATATAATGTCAGTACTTAATGATATAATGCCAGTACTTAATTATATAATGTCAGTAATTAACGATAGAATGTCAGTACTTAATTATATAATGTCAGTACTTAATGATATAATGTCAGTACTTAATGATATAATGCTAGTACTTAATGATATAATGTCAGTACTTAATGATATAATGTCAGTACTTAATGTTAGAATGTCAGTACTGAATGATAGAATGTCAGTACTTAACGATAGAATGTCAGTACTTAATGATATAATGCCAGTACTTAATGATATAATGTCAGTACTTAATGATAGAATGCCAGTACTTAATGATATAATGTCAGTACTTAATTATATAATGTCAGTAATTAACGATAGAATGTCAGTACTTAATTATATAATGTCAGTACTTAATGATATAATGTCAGTACTTAATGATATAATGCCAGTACTCAATGATATAATGTCAGTACTTAATGATATAATGTCAGTACTTAATGTTAGAATGTCAGTACTTAATGATAGAATGTCAGTACTTAACGATAGAATGTCAGTACTTAATGATATAATGCCAGTACTTTATGATATAATGTCAGTACTTAATGATAGAATGTCAGTACTTAATGATAGAATGTAAGTACTTAATGATATAATGCCAGTACTTAATGATATAATGCCAGTACTTAATGATAGAATGCCAGTACTTAATGATAGAATGCCAGTACTTAATGATAGAATGTCAGTACTTAATGATAGAATGTCAGTACTTAATGATATTTATTCATATCGTGCTAGTGAAATCTAAAGTGTATCACAGCTAACTTATACAACCTAACTGCAAAATATAACAAATACAGTATTGAAAACTATTTATTACAAATTTAAAATAATTAGATGTTCACTAACCAATTTTGGTTCCATCAAATTTAGATATGCGGTCTAAGTGACACACGCCAATATTGACACTACAATTCATTGTCTGATTATAACCAATCACTGGTCACAGTTTTTGTTGCCTCTTGACAAGATAAATCTAGTGTGGGTTCTCAATATTTAAAACGAACTATGAATATCAATTTGTAAAATAATGAAATAAATAATATAACAAAGACTTATACTATATAAAAGTCCTTTCTTAATGCGCATTGGAGGTATTTTATTGAGACTGTCATTTACCATGCTATCAGAGTGCTCATCTGCAATCTAGGGCCCACGTGCATTGTCTCGCACACTAATGGCTCTCAGTATTGGACGACAATTCCCGTCTCTACTTTGGCAGCTGCCCAGATTGCTGCAGAAAATACTGTTCAAATGAACTTGAGATTATATAAAAATCACTCTTAGTAGTACGTTGAGTACCATTTTATTTTTCAAATTAAATTAAAAGTATAATGTAATTGTTCGTGTATAGTGACATGCAAACTGTTTGTGAAATCATGAGATTGTAAGGATATTTGCTCAAATAAAATAATAATAATATAAAAAAAACAGTAATTAAACCTAAATGCCATTCCCTCTTGTATATAATCGATACTGTGGCTTACCATTGAACATGTATATTGGGTTGGCATATCAAACTTAGTGGCCTTTAAAAGTACTTGAGGTATACTACTCAAAGGTTATATGTAAAGAGCTGAGCTGTCCTTGTACTTATGGGTAGTATTGACGTATAAGAAAATGTTTTCTTCTTTACTCATATTTGGATCCTTCTTGTTATGTCCTCTCTACTTTAGGTAAAAGATAGTTTGCTGTTAATTTTTTCAGTGTTATGCTGGGTTTATGCACCGTGTTTGGCCTAAAGTGGTCAGGAACATGGAAGTTGGACGTCCCGCGTCAGTCACGCGTCTTTACGGCGATGGCTGTCGTGCGTTCACTCGAGCCGCACGTTTGAACACTTTTTGGATTTTTTATTTATAATTTAGAGAGATTTACAGGTTACATTCATGCGACACACAATATGTAGCCATTTAACTAAGGCCTAGAGGTTAGGATGTGGATGACTATTCTTTTCTATCTGGAGCGTGGCGAACAAGGTTCAGGTGGAATTGTTCAAAGTACAATTTGTTTCAAATCTACATCCATTACTGTCCGCCCAGAAATTATGTGTTCACGAGTTTTATGGTTGTTTAGTACTAAGAAACTAAGAAGACTATGAAAAATCCAGCAACAGATGAAGATCTGTTATAACATGTGCATCCTAAAATGATAGTTTAAATGTTTACAGTACAAGTAAACGTGAAACAACACAATATAAGCAAAAAATGCACAAATATATTACAATACAAGTACAAAATGCACAATTATTATGGTGCTCGATTTTGGAAAACCACGCTGATCTTCCTCAAACCAGAGGGATTCACCAAAGAATATTCTGATTGAATACTCGGAAATCAATATTGTGGTGCCTAAGAATTTTTATATGTAGTTGCCATACATTTTTTCTATAAGTTTTATACATTTCAGAATGTATCTTTCCAATAAAAAAAGTTATCAGTTTCCTGAAGTAATGCTTTCTTGGTTTCTAGTGATCGTAAAATTAATTGCTTGATCGAGGTACAGTCCTTATAAATTCAATAGTAAAAATATCTTACGTTTGTATGCATGAGTAAATCTAGTAATTTCATATTGATTTGTATATGTGATTGTTTATTGTTTCAAGGCAGTACCCATAAAGACAGTAGGATTTTACCGCGTCGGTAACGGGTCGCATTTTGCTTACTTTCATAGATAATGTAGTAAGCGTTAGTCCGTCCGAACGAAGCATTGGCTTTTCCAGCTAGTCTGGCACTGCCTTAGATCAATAAACCATTAAACATACAAATTAGTACAGCATTACTTGATTTATTTACGCAAACTAACGTTAAATTTCTTGACTATTGATTCTATAAAGATTACAACGTAATTAAGCAATTAATTATACGACCACTAGAAGCCAAGCTGCCACATTTATTTTCTAAATGTAACATCTGAACTTTAAAATACATGTCTGGAAACGATGTGTTAAAAATTCAATCTGATACCATGATGGGTTTTTGAGTAATAGATGCAATAAGTTTATGCACAATTCCGGCACTTTTTTAATCTAGGATATAAATCATTGAAAGTTAATATTTTAGGATGCACACGTCGTAATGTACAATCAGACAAGGAAATAAAATGATGTGACAGTATTTTTCATAGCTCTCCCAGTTTCTTAGTAAATAACTTTCAAACTCACATAACTTCTGCGCCGATAGTAGTTAATTTGTGCTATTAATAACTGAAACATTAAAAACATGTTTAGTTTTGTGGAATGAGATTCGAAATGCATGAAACACTTTTTAAACACAATTTTGTAACTAATATTTAAACAACTATAAAGCCCCACTATTATTTATAACAATATGCGTGACCTTACTGAGTGTGACAAATTATTAATTTTGAATATAGTCACTTTTCAAATATTAGTATAAAAATAGATAAATGTGATACAATTTATTTATTTAGAGGAAGTACATTCTGAATTAATTATAGTTACCTTATCATTGATAAAGAAAGTACTTTCTGCTAAAGTAAAACTGGATTGCTGTATAAAAAGTAAAATATCTATAATCTACCACAGTAATTACTTGAAAGCAGTCATCAGAATATATTATGACACCTTCTGTTTATTAATTAAACTATTTTATTACGAAATGAGAATTATAGATATTTGAATTGAATATTGATAATTTGTAAATAAACCACGTGATATATATTACGCTAAACTGTATTTTTTTGTTCACAAAATTGAACTGTAATCAACGTGTTCAACAATGCATTGTAATCATAATCAATTACGCTTATCCTACATTGTTCATCCGTTGATATGAAAGCCTTAGGTTATGACTAAAAATGAAATAACTATCTTAGGTAGCTCTAATGAGTTTGATTGCCTTCAATGAAAATAATTAAATAGGGCCTACATATTATCAGAAATGGTAGTATGTTGTACACACATAAAGCAGTGTATTACATTTTGGCCCACTGTTCTCAACGTTCCATTTAATGAAACATACGTGTGATAGCTATCATATAATATATAAATTTATCTAATGTTAACTTGGGTTGTCGTGACTTAACATTTTAATTTAACGTTGAAATTAATTAATTAAGAGTGGGTAAGTGGCCCTGATATTGTCGTTTACCAACGTAAACACTTACTAGGCAATCAGAGTACAAATTGTATACACTTTAGAAATCAATTAATGTCACCAAGCTATTCCAAGATGACGAATATGTATGTTTATTTTTATCATCTGCATGGATGAGCACAATTGTTTTATAGGCTCGTTGGACTACCAGGATGACGTGGACTCCGAACTACAGAATTAAAATCTGTTACGTTCACACCGGAAATTGAACCTGGACCATTACTTGGCAAGCCATCCCTACCCCCCAGACATAGAAAAAATGTTTATTCTTGTTTTAATTGGAATTATTGTTGTACTAAACTCCATATCTGGAACCCCGGAGAACTATACAAAGATTAAATAAAGTTAATAGCCCCCTTTTCGAACAGCGTAATTTACTCTTTAGCGAATAAACTCAAAATTGTAGTTAGAAGTTCTCTTTGAGGCATGTGATCAAAGTGATCCCTGAAATAACGCTGGGGTTACGTATTAGGTTAGAGTCAGGTTTTTACTGTTAGTTTAGGAAGTTATTAAGTTATGCAATACGTATCAGGATGGTCTATTAAATTTAAATATATACCTAAAAAAGGCAAATACCACTCACACATCGCTGTAACTAAAAAAAATTGCTAAGCGTACGAGGCTGAAATTTTGTAGAGTCAAAGGTCTTATGTTGTAGATATGAAAAAAGAAAGGAGTTTGAAAAATTCTTAGTAAATCGAAAATGGCAGTCTTTTTAGTACAAAACATTTTAAACGCCAAAAACAGCGTTTCTCTAATTGAATTGTTCTACATGAACGTTCAATTAGAACCTATAAATGAACGGTTCTACAGCAAAACTAACATCATTTTCTGCGCCTGATTTGAGACGATCTACAACTTTGGCTCTATACATTTTTTCTCTATCTCACCTCCTTCATGCTTAGGTAGAGCAAGATTTTCAATTTGTGCGTGTAAATCAAATTGGTTAATTTACAACCTCTAAAACTTACAGATTTTTCTAGACTGTGAAAATTTGTTATGTAAGAGAATATTAATTATCTTCAGATTAAATTATATATTCAATGGGAAAATATATAATTTAATCTGAATTCATGTATAGCCAGGTCATCGTGGTTAAACATGGCTATAAACACGATATTTCACTGATTCAGAGTCAATTATTGTACTTTGCGCCTTCTAAAAGTAGACTTACAGATTTTTCTAGACTATGAATTTTTGTTATTTAGGAGAACAAACTGTTTTCAATCGGAGAATTAACAATTTAGTTTTAAAGCATCTATAGCCAGATCATAGGACATGGCTAAACATGGCAAGAAACACAATATTTTAACGATTCAGAGTCAAATACAGTACTTTGTGCCCTCTAAAAGTAGACTTACAGATTTCTCTACTTAGAAATATTTTTATCTAAAAGAACAAACTGATTTTAATAGGAAAATTTGCAATTTAATATGACCGAATGCATAGCCAGTTCACAGAATATGGCTAAATATGGCGAGAAACCCGATATTTCACTGATTTAGAGTCAACTATAGTAATTTGTGCCCTCTAAAAGTAGACTTACATATTTATCTAGACTTTGATATCAAGAGTCTTTTAGGTATTTATATGTACAAAAGCCATTTACCACCCATTACTATTTCTCCAAAAATATACGTCCGATTTACTTGAAATTTTGTACTTAAGTTTATCTTGGCCCCTGGAGGCTCACTTAAAAAGGATTTTCCTCTCTGACATCAGGAATCAGTCCCACTGGCCTTCAAATTTACCATGGTGTTCTTGTGGAGTTATATTATTTGATTATTGTATTTTATTACAGCTGTTAAATGAAAACAAATTCAGTAATAGCCACAATGTAGGCTAAACTTTTAAAATTATAAATGATTGAGTACATTAGTAAATTATACCATTGATTTTATACACAAATAGATTTCCCATCCAATGTTAAATTTTGAGTCTCAAAATATCAGCTGTTTTTGTGGTCCTATGTGGAGCGCTAGTATAGTTCCATATAAATGTAATGCAGTTTAAACCAGCTGTGGTTGTGGGCCACACTAACTAACAAAATTACTGCCACAAATATTCCTATTAGATGGTTTATCTATTGTAGGTTTATATAATCAAGGATTATACATAACATCAGCTGTTCTAAAATGGATATCATTTGGATACAGTTTAAATTTAAAGCTTACTGCAAATTTTGATTATATAATCAAACTCAGTGTTATGACAGGCGAAGCGGTGATCTAGTGTGATCTGAATCCGAACTAGTGATCTATAAAACCTTGGCCTCTCCATATCTTTACAGTTTACTAACAGTTAAACTTTAGGTGTTAACTGTTTTATATCAATATTCCAACAAAGCACAAAATAAAATAAATGTTAAATATTCCATATCCCACTAACATTTTTTATTTTAATTTTATTTTATTTACATGCTTTGATACAGTTAGGATAACATTTACACCAAAGCAGTTCATTGCGTTATAAAGTTCACTGAGGAGGTCTTTGAACTCACACCATAAGAAAATAATTTAATCCATAATAATTTTCTCATGGATTAAAAGTATTAATACTTTCTCATAAATAAATACGACAATAAATAAATAATAATAATAAATAACAATAGCAATAACCTGCATACGAATTAACAATTGTTTTTTTTCCTTTTAATAGACTATGTAAATTAATTACAAATAATAATAACCCAGTCAATACAACAATGTCTTAGTAATGTTTTATTGACTCTATTTTTCATTTAACTATTTTGTATTTAGTAACATGTATTATTAATTAGATATAGAGAAAAACGTTTAGCTGAACAATAAACACAAATTTAAATATCATATATATTTTGTTCTGTAGTTACGTACAACTTTTCAAACATATTTCGATGTTACGAACTTGATTATTTGATACTAACCCATGTTTAAATTGAAATAAATGCTAATATGAATTTTGTTTGTTTCAGGTACAATTTTGAGTGTTGTTTGCTGATGAGTATTTCATATTTGTAAGTATTTTAAAATAGTTTAATATTTAAGGAGTTTCATTCTTAATATGAAAGTAAAACATGTTATATTTATAATCCGTTTTGTAAACTAATCACATGATAGATCATTTGGCAATTTGTAAGATTGTAAGAGTACATTCAATATATTGTCAACTGTACTTAAATACACGGGGCTACTTTATTAACTTCATATAGTGAATACGTCAACCAGAAAAGCAAATAGTATAATAGTAAAATATCAAATATGTATCAAATAATATCAAGTATGGAAAAGTTACCGACGTTTTAGTCCGTTACACTGGAGCAGCTTCCCTAATTCTGTGAATTACATTTAAGTCATACAACAAGGAGCACATAGAGGACATACACCGTGTTGATATCCTCTCTCCAGTCACATGATGGATGTATTACTCCAAACGTATATATCCAGTAGTGACATCTTGCCTGGAATCTATGAATCTTTGCTCACATCCACGGCAACACTTAACCTGTGCGTGGAACACACTTCGGTTAGTAATGTAAGGTACCCGCCATCCTACACTTGAAACAAACCATCGCACTTAAAGTTCAATAATGAATAACTATTCAGTTCGTATTATCTATAAACTTATTCATGTTTACTACCAATTATGACACTCAAATCGTAATACTGATCCGGTAAAAAAAATTAAAAATTAAAAAGTGAGTTTTCAAAACCCTTTCGTTTGTGTTAAATTTAAGTATTACATTATTGCCAATGCATATTTAAAAATATTATGAAACTACATGGGGTTTGTAATGTTGATTCCATACATTTTTAAATATGCATTAATTTATCTTCAAAGTTTGGGCTGGAGAGATAATTTTGTGTATCAAGTACCACTCTAATATAATTCATGTTCATCAGTCATACAATCTTCAACAATACATTATTACGCTCTTAAATATTCCTGAAAGGCAATATATTGTTATTCACAATTCATAAGTAAAATATTACATTTGTGTTATGTTTGAAACATTATTGTAATGTTAAAACTTAACGTTATTCGTAAAATGTTTGGCCAACGTTGCTTTCATGTTGTACAGTTTATCGTTGTGTATTCTCAAAACAATAAAACATATTTATAAATTATCTGAATTCATGTCTATAGTCATGCTTATAAGCTTAAGCCAAATATTTTATCTCATAGTACACATTTATTACTTGGGTGAAAATCTGTTAGAAATTAGACCATGAGCTTAAAATAGTTAAGACAGTCAAGTAATTGAAAAGGTTAAAAAAGTATAGACAAAATGTTGCAAAATGTTGTTTAGTAAATATTAAACCAATTTGTAATAAGAATAAGTAATAAATAACATTAATTTATGTAATATTATTTACATAAATGCATTTAAAGGGCACATTAATGCGTTTAATTAGCAACAAGTACATAATGCAACTCTGGGCAATATTTAGGTACTTCAGGTATCATATATTTATGTGAATTTTATAGAATTTTAAAATTAATCAACGATGGAACGTAATATACTCCAGTTAACAAACACTAAGTGTTCTTAGAATAATGAGATTAGGAAAGACGAGAAAATTAAATTTCTGCTGGGGAACGGCATTAAGGTGACACCAAAGTTTTACAGCGCAGATATTCTGATGGAAAGTTATCTAATGTCATAAAGTGAATAATCACAGTATGTATATATTAGTGAGAGTATAGTTGGTGAGTTTATTATTTACTAAAACCTTCAAAAATATTAGGTTTAATAAACATTTAGAAATGGCATATGTGGATTCTTAGAAGTTCCCCATGTCAATAACATAGACCCCGCAATAACCACTAACTAATAATGTTCATTTCTTCCTTAGTGAAAGGACGAAAATATTAGGTTTAATAAACATTTATGAATGGCATATGTGGATTATTAGAAGTTTCCCATGTCAATAACTAGACCCCGCAATAACCACTAACTAATAATGATCATTTCTCCCTTAGTGCAAGGACGAAAATATTAGGTTAAATAAACATTTAGGAATGACATATGTGGATTGTTAGAAGTTTCCCATGTCAATAACTAGACCCCGCAATAACCACTAACTAATAATGTTCATTTCTCCCTTAGTGCAAGGACGAAAATATTAGGTTAAATAAACATTTAGGAATGACATATGTGGATTGTTAGAAGTTTCCCATGTCAATAACATAGATTCCCCGCAATAACCACTAACTAATAATGTTCATTTCTCCCTTAGTGCAAAGACGAAAATATTAGGTTAAATAAACATTTAGGAATGACATATGTGGATTGTTAGAAGTTTCCCATGTCAATAACATAGATTCCCCGCAATAACCACTAACTAATAATGTTCATTTCTCCCTTAGTGCAAGGACGAAAATATTAGGTTAAATAAACATTTAGGAATGACATATGTGGATTGTTAGAAGTTTCCCATGTCAATAACTAGACCCCGCAATAACCACTAACTAATAATGTTCATTTCTTCTTTAGTGAAAGGACGAAAATATTAGGTTTAATAAACATTTATGAATGGCATATGTGGATTCTTAGAAGTTTCCCATGTCAATAACATAGACCCCGCAATAACCACTAACTAATGTTCATTTCTCCCTTAGTGCAAAGATGAAAATATTAGGATTAATAAACATTTATGAATGGCATATGTGGATTCTTAGAAGTTCCCTATGTCAATAACATAGACCCCGCAATAACCACTAACTAATAATGTTCATTTCTCCCTTAGTGCAAAGACGAAAATATTAGGATTAATAAACATTTAGGAATGGCATATGTGGATTCTTAGAAGTTCCCCATGTCAATAACATAGATTCCCTGCAATAACCACAAACTAATAATGTTCATTTCTCCCTTATTGCGAAGACGAAAATATTAGGATTAATAAACATTTAGGAATGGCATATGTGGATTCTTAGAAGTTCCCCATGTCAATAACATAGATTCCCCGCAATAACCACTAACTAATAATGTTCATTTCTCCCTTAGTGCAAAGACGAAAATATTAGGTTTAATAAACATTTATGAATGGCATATGTGGATCCTTAGAAGTTTCCCATGTCATTAACAAAGATTCCCCGCAATAACCACTAACTAATGTTCATTTCTCCCTTAGTGCAAAGACGAAAATCTAATATTTATACATGCACTTAAAATATATGTTTTACATAATATATCATAGAATGTCATTCCATATGTAGTTTAAAGGTAGGCATGGGATTAAAAATAAAGGAATTTTGATTTTAAATAACTGAAATATAAATTTGTTATCCTATTGAAAAGCTAAATTTATTTTAAATATCATATACATACCACTTGTATAAATACTGTTTATATTTATGCTTTAAAGGCATGTATACTAAAGGCAGTAAGTATATTGGAACTTTGATTGTGTAAAGAATTAAATATAGAGAACAAATAATATAAAGAAGTAGTGTAATCTATTTTACACTATTAAATCCTATTAATATTTAATGTAAAGTATATATGATGAACTAAATCTATTTACTTAATCCTCATATAACACGTTCTTGATAAGCAAACATTTAATTTCTGAAACGACTTTTGTATATTTAGTTATTTGTAAATTTTTTTTGGTTTATTCGGTTGTATAAAATATTATTCGTGTATGGTAAAAGACGTATTTTTTATGAATAATTTTTAGGCAAGTGACTTTTTAGATGATATTTTTTATTTAGTGTTATCAAAATACTGGCAAAATAAATTATTATACAAACAGTACATTTGTAGGTTCTTTGCTTGAAATAAAATGACAACATGTTTACTATCCCACTACCAAAAATGGGAATATGTGAATATAAACAATATTCATTTTTAATTGTAAAAGAATTGCATAGAGGCTATAATTATTTTGAAATAAATTATAGGTGTAATAACCCGTTTGATACGTGAAATAATCCCAGTTGATTTCCTTAAGGTTTAAAGTGTTTAAGGGGATGTTTGTTATTCTTATCAAGGAAACAAAGTTTCAGCGTTTAAAAGACATGTCTTTCCTGCAATTAATATTTTATAGTGGGGCTGAAAACAAGTTTCTGCGTATATTTGGAGGTAATAGAATCAGCAGACATCACTTTATTACGTAATTTATAGTATGCTTATCTTATATAAATACACTAAATAGGAGCGGCCGTAGATAAGAGGCTTGCCACGCAGTCGGTTCGGGTTTGATTCCCGATATTAACAGTTTATGCCCTGCCGCTCCCGTGGTTCGGAAGTCACATAAAGTCGTTGGTCTCCAGGTTAAGTGTTAGAGAGGACTTCTTAGCCCTAACTTCGCCTGGTAAAATAGCCGCAACGGTAAATGAAAACCGAAAAGGTACAAGTCGCCGTGTACACGAAAGCGGAGCGAACGTGGTCCCACTAAGAAAGTTCTTGCAGAACTGCCCGAACGGCCGCACGCTTCCTCCAACGGACTTACCCCCACTTTAACTCTAGAAGCTAAACCAACCAATTAGAACCCTCTAAACCAGGACATCTGAACAGGTAAGACTCACCAAACATGTTGCATTCAGAAAACATGTCGCATGAAATTGACAGGAAACTAACAAACGTGAAAATACTGGTTATTTAACTATTTTATATGGCAAAAACTACTTTTTTATTTGAAAGGGGAAGCTTCTGAATTTTTCTCAAAACTTGGAGAATTTATGTTGAAAACTTTTGGAAAACAAAACAAACTCCTAAACGTCTCAGTTCTTACAACATTTAACATTTTCTAAATACAATTTTTCTAATTTAATTATAATGCAACAATTAACAATTGCTACATTATGCCACACACATTAAAAGTTGTTGGACAATGAATTTTTAAGGGGCTGTAAGATTATCCTGTAGTCAGATTTTTAGAAAACACCATCACAAAGTGAGATGAAGTTTAACAGGAGGCCTCTATACAGTCATGACTTTTAAAATATAACTACAGACACCCACACGCTGTATTTGTACTGTATTTAGACATTAAATGATTTGTTTTTAACTAAACAGTACTAGTTAAAACTAAATGTCTCAGTTATGTGCGCTGTATCATATGATCTATCATATCCGTCAGGTTGACTGAACTAAAGGCATACATGCTTAGTAGTATCAACATGTGTGAGGTGGGGAGGGGAAGGTATAAAGGCATACATGCTTAGCAGTATCAACATGTGTGAGGTGGGGAGGGGAAGGTATAAAGGCATACATGCTTAGCAGTATCAACATGTGTGAGGTGGGGAGGGGAAGGTATAAAGGCATACATCCTTAGTAGTATCCATGTGTGAGGTGGGGAGGGGAAGGTATAAAGGCATACATGTTTAGTAGTATCTACATGTGTGAGGTGGGGAGGGGAAGGTATAAAGGCATACATGCTTAGTAGTATCAACATGTGTGAGGTGGGGAGGGGAAGGTATAAAGGCATACATGCTTAGTAGTATCAACATGTGTGAGGTGGAGGGGAGGGTATAAAGGGTCATCATGGTTTTGTTGTTAAATAACGAGCGTAGGAGTTAACGTGGATAGCCAAGCCTAATTTTGGTTAACAGGTAAAATTTGCATTATTTTAAAAACTATATAAACTATTATGTTTCCTTTAGTCCTGGTCGTAAAATCATGTATGTAGAAACAATGAATTTAGTGAATATGCACCAAATGAATAATGGATATTATGAATTTTTAATTTTGAAATGGATGATTCAAATGGTGAGTATAAAGAGGACATATATATATATATACAATTAAAGTATCCTACCCAATGCGGTGAGAAATCATAGATATATTTTGTGGTGCCGTACTCCATATTTATTATATAATTATATAATTAGTAAATAAGTAGTTCTGTGAGTTTAAAACATATTTGTGTATACGTGAATGTATGCTGTATTGTATTTGCTTTGTGCTGTCACCAGTCAAAGTTGAAAATTGGAACGTATGAGAATTATTAATTTAGTTTGAATCGAAATTAACGTTTAACAAAAATAGTTTTTAGTTCAGACTTTATTGACCATGAAATATTCAATGTACTTGTATCAATATGTGCTATTACAAAGCTACTACTGTTACAGTTGCTTCTGCCCTGTCATTAGATGACAGTCTCAACCCTGTCTGAAGACAGGCCAACTCTAACTACTGACCTAATAACAGCCCTGACTCACAAACCCTCTTGGTAACAAAACACCTAGAAAGTCAGAGACAAGTTTGCCTGTCGTAATGAGTATAGTAGGCCCAAAGCCATTAAGGGTTACACAATTAGCCTAAACTACAATATTTAACCTAAACTATCGACGCAGGCAACTTCAAATTACGTGATGATTTTTTGTAATGTTTATTTATTATAAATTGTTCAAAATGTTTGTTTAAATCAGTAATACTGCAATGAAATGTACAAAGTGATGTATTTAAAACATATCAGTCAGTGCAAAATGAAATCAGTAGTTGATTAACCTCTATTCACCAGAGATACCCGCTGACATAAATATATTACCCCCCTTAAAAATAACTCTATTGTGTATTCAATTTGTATAGAATAGTTTAATTGTGTGTAATAATTATTAATCGTCATCTTTTCAATCCGGATAAAATGTCAAAAACAAGTTTTACATTTATATACACGTTATTACCGTATTATTTACAATAAACTTAATTATACTCTATAATATTTAAAAAAACCATAAAGTCATACTGAAGTTTATACATAATGGTCATTTCCTCGGGTATCTTGTATGAACATAATCCAATACAAAAACAATTTTAATTGATTTAGTACATTTTTAATGAGAACAGTATATTTAAAATCTTTATTTGTATTACTATTGTAAATTAATATTGCTACTAGTATTACCCTTGTTAATAAATATTTTCTTTAAAAGTAAAATTAAAGTTTAGCGTGCAATTTGTTTAACTGAAAACTCAATAAATCATTGTAATCCACTCTCGTTGAAACTGTTCTAAAATATTATAGTACTAATAATAATATCATTATATTAGGTTCAGTGGGACATAAGTTAATACAACACTTGAAACATTAAATGAATATGCCCCCTCCAAAGTGTACAATATGTTTAAATAATTATGATTAAATATTCAATCAAAGAAACAAATCACAAGTCCCAAAATAAATAACACATTCTCATCAAGTAAAGTATATTTAAAAGATAGTTAAAATATACATGCATACTAAATGTAGTAGATAATTAACTAAAACTTAACACCAGTCAATATAATTATAGTAAAAAAAAATCTAAAACAGACATATATGAAGGTCCTTGCTCAACACTAAACACACATCTGTGCCCCTAACATATTAGCATTGGTCCAATGATAAGTGCCACAAAAATACATATAATCGAATAGATAATACCTGTAAATTATAGTCTCCTCCAGACACGTGATTACATTAATAATAGGTTATTGAATAATGAATAACGAATATGAATAATGAACTTATTCCACATATAAAAACATAAAATACTAATGCATAAGTCTGTTTGTAATATAAGTAAGCCGTATGTACCAGTACAGGCGGCTTACTATAACTAAACGAAATATTACACTGTAATTACAAAAAAATTATTTTATGAGTCCAGCCAGGGCCTTCAAAATCATAAAGCTCTCCGTGGTGTTTGAAATAATGTAAATCTAACTGGATAAAGCAATAATATTAAATACTATTTCAATATTGAATTTATGTAATAAAAAATGTACTAAATTTAAAAAAAATATATTTTTTTAATTTTTATATATATATATATATATAGGCTACTTATATACAAGTTTGCATGAAAGTATATACATACAACCAAGTGGATGACTAATTTAAGAAAATATGATATATATATATATATTGTTTTTGTTTGTTGAATTGTTCTTAGTCTATATAGTATTTAATATTGTTTATTTATTGCCGATTTATAGTATATTTGTTTTATATAGTTATGTATATTATTTATTCCATTGTGTTTATTGCTGTTAGATTTTATTTGTTGTTATTTGTATCGTTATTTATTTGGATTATACATATGTTACATGCACATAATTGATTTAATTTGTTTTTGTTTTTATTTATTTATTTGTTGAATTGTTCATAGTCTATATAGTATTTAATATTACTTATTTACTGCCAATTTATTGTATATTTATATTATATAGTTATGTATATTGTTTACTTATTTGTTTCCATTGTGTTAGTGTTTAGTGCTTTGAGGCTTATATGTAGTTAGGAATGCCAGTCGTGATCCAGGAGGAAGTTATAAACAATCAAACAATTAATTGATATGAACTCCAAAATAAAATAAACATTAGGACTACTGATATTAAAAAATTGGTATTTATAATGAATAACAAATGTTATTCTATTTCCTTTAACTATGTTTCCTTGGTGCTTATTGATTTGTTTATTTATTTTTGTTTTGTTTGTTAGTTATTTTAAGATTACCTATATATTAAAGATATTTTATTATGATAAAATTAGTTGATCTCTCAAATGCTATATGCTAGAGAGATTAAAAAAGACACTGCAATGTAAAATAAATTTAAGAAATAATAAGTGATTTTGAATTTGAATATATAAACTAAGTTAAACAATCATTTAAAAATACACATCCTCTTTAGAGAATAACCAGGCTTTCAATTTATTTAAAAAGTAATTAATGTTTTGACAATATTTTATATAATTTGATAATTGGTTGAAATATTTATGGCCGTAATAATTTAAAGATTGCTTGAAACATATTTTGTTGACCTTTGGTAATCTGAAAACTCTTTGGTAAGTATTTCTTGTTCGATAAAATATATCACTGGTACCAGTGTTAACACATCTATTGAAAAACAACTTTAGCACTTTATAAACATATAACTGTTGAATTGGCATTATTTTCAGTTGGTAATATAAAAGAAAAGAACTTTCTCTTTTGTTATGGTTCATAATTAGTGTAATAAAAGTATTTTGAGCTATTTGAGCCCCAGCAGTGAACGCCATACTTCAATCTAGAATTACCTAGTGTAATGTAACGTTGGTAACAAACTGCATCACAGACACTCTTAAGGAAACTGAGACCCATCCCCCCCACCAAAGCTGGAAAGCGTGCCAACCGGGGGAATGGCCCAAACCAGTCGAGCGATGGGATCACGGGTGGCAGTTGGAGGGTCAAAATAACACTCGGCAGCTGAGCAAAACTAATTTTATTTTCAAATAATTCAACTTGCAAATAAGCAAAACTTGGCAGGCAGAAGGCCAAAACAAAATTAGGCAGAAGGCCCCAATATAAATTAGCACTTAAATCAATAACCATCAACACTAAATTAACAAGATACAACACATAAACTACAGAAACAACAAACTCCACAAATACCAAAATTTAACAATCAATTTTTGTATGGCCTATCTGCAGTTTGGCCTGAGACTCCCAAAACGTAAGGAAAATTTATTAACAAAAATTTAAAAGGTGACAAACTTAGAAACAAATTTAGATAACCCCAAATAAAAGTGAAAATTTAGAAAACGTCTGGAAAACAACAATTAAACCGGCAATTTAGCCCACATATCCCTTGATTCCACCGAGGCCAGGGAGTAAGCCGGCATCCCTGGGCAGCTCCGAATTGAAAGTTAAGCAAAGAACAATAATCCCCTTTTGGTGAAAGTTTAAAAATTAAATAATTTAAAAGAAAATCTAACACGGTACCGTTCTATTATCCCCTGACATCAATAATACAATTAACAACAAAAAAATAAATAACAACTAGGCCTAAACATATAAATAAATAACAACATGGTTTAACAATGGGGACCTAACCAATATAAAATTTAAAAACTATAACAAAAATAAACTACGTAAAGATTAACCATAACAAATAAACTAACTAAATAAATAACAATAAATATAAACTTTTCCTTTTTTTTTTTTAAATTTTAAATATATATAGCTCTGGCAATGTCCCCATGGCTGTTTCATACACTGTTATCACTCTGTCCAAAGTTAGGCCTAGGCCACATACAGTTCCATAAACATTTTTTTTCTTCTTTTATATTTCATGATTTTTTCTTTTTATTTCTTTTTTTTCTTTCTTTTAATATCACCAAAACCCCTCAGCTCAGCCGCCGGGAAACTACATAGAACGCACTGACCTGAGGACAGAAGACTTCTACCACCACAGATGTAGAGCGGGTAGCTGGCGACTCCAGACTCCAACATGGTCCTCAGGCCAGGCTAGCAGTGCAGAAGGTCGGCAATCCCCGGACGGCGGGCCGAGGGCTGAACGTCCCACTCGAGGACCCTGGACTGTAGGGCAACACCACAGCACAATTAAAACCAGTCCAGCCATCACAACACAAAATATTACACATAACCCCTAATACATGAAATGGCAAAACAAAACCAGAACAGACGAAATTATACCTGATTAGCACACTAGAAAAACTAAAAGATCTATTTTTTTTTAGGTTAATTGTATTATTGATGTCAGGGGATAATAGAACGGTACCGTGTTAGATTTTCACCCTTTCTGAAGCTGACACCGTTCGTGTCATCCTGGTCACGGCACCAGTTATGAGGGCTATGATTGAGGATCTTCTGAGCAAGGGTGTGATTGAACCGTCTCGTTCTGCTTATGCCAGTCCAGCTTTTCTTGTGCCCAAGCCTAATGGTAAGTCTAGGCTTGTGATGGATTATCGGAGGCTCAACGCTAAGGTCGCTATTGACTCGGTACCGCTGCCTGATTTGCATTCTGCGTTTGATTGGTTCGGTAAGGCTAAGTTTTTCAGTGTGTTTGATTTGAACCAGGCCTACCATCAGATTCCATTGAAGAAGGAATCACGGCCCATGACTAGCTTCTGTGTTCCCTGGAATCTCTATCAGTTCACTAGGGTTCCTATGGGTCTTGCTGTGGGTGCCCAGACTCTTACTCGTCTGCTTGATTCCATCTTCCATGATGTGAAGTTCAAGTTTGTTTTCAATTACCTGGACGATCTTCTTGTCTACAGTGAGACTTTCGGGGAACACATGCAACATCTGGAGGAAGTTCTTAGTCGCCTCAAATCAGCTGGCCTTACCGTCAATCCAGAGAAAGTCACTTTTGCTCGAGAAGAGATAAGATGACCCAGAAAAGAAATCTCAGGACGAGCAAAAGTGACTTTCTCTGGATTGACGGTAAGGCCAGCTGATTTGAGGCGACTAAGAACTTCCTCCAGATGTTGCATGTGTTCCCCGAAAGTCTCACTGTAGACAAGAAGATCGTCCAGGTAATTGAAAACAAACTTGAACTTCACATCATGGAAGATGGAATCAAGCAGACGAGTAAGAGTCTGGGCACCCACAGCAAGACCCATAGGAACCCTAGTGAACTGATAGAGATTCCAGGGAACACAGAAGCTAGTCATGGGCCGTGATTCCTTCTTCAATGGAATCTGATGGTAGGCCTGGTTCAAATCAAACACACTGAAAAACTTAGCCTTACCGAACCAATCAAACGCAGAATGCAAATCAGGCAGCGGTACCGAGTCAACACAGCAGCTTCTGGAACACGGAACTTAACGGAACCGGGCCAACGGCTACCAAAGTACGCGGAACGCAGAGCGTGAGCGATCTCAGGCAGCCTGGCAGACAACGAAAAACCGAAATGTACCGGTCAAAGACCCGGTACAAAACAGAAGAGTTTAATTGTAGAGTGTAGCTTTTTATGTAGAAAATAGATGTGTTGAACCCATTTAAAATTTTCATCCAAAATATACTTAAAACAGTTTACCTTTATGCTTTTTTCACAGTTATAATTTAACATTATAAAAATTTGGGTTGTGATAAATTAAGTCACAATAAGTCACAGTTTTGAAATTGAAACTATTCACCAAACAAAATTTAAATATTTAGTTTTATTGACATTTACTTTCATTATATTATTGGAGCACCAATGACTTAATAACGTGAAATCAGAATTTATTTGAGTAAAAAAGTCATTTATGTTTTCATAGGAATAAAATAAGGCGTTATCGTCAGTAAAAGCGCTTAGTTGACCAAAGAATGGAATTTCTAGCAAGTCGTTTATAAAAACCAGGAATAACGTTGACGATAACACTGACCCTTGCGGGACACCTGCCTTCACAAGGAGGCGTGCGCTTAGCTGATTGATATATCTCTTTGATATCTCTCACTCAAACAACTATTAAACCAATCAAGCAGTATTCCCCTTTTACTCGCTTTCTCCAACTTTGCCAGTAAAACTTATGATCGACAACATCAAATGCTGTTCGGAAATCAATAAAAAGTACATTTACTTTGCAGTTATTATGGAAACTATTGTAAACTTTTTCTGTTTTGGATAAAACTGCATCCTTTAACTGTACCTTTGCCTTTTCTGAAACTGAATTGAGCTTATTAAAAATTGGTATACTATCTAAATATTTTTATATCTTTTCCGCATTCATTTCTCAAATATTTTAGAAAATTTTGACAATAAGCTAATTGGCCTTATGTTATCAAGTTTCAATGATTGGGATTTCTTGTGTATAGGCACTACAGTATTTAACTTTAATACAGTTGAAAAATGCCACGTTGGAATTATTATAGGATTACAAGCAGTAAAATGCACTTTCGTTTAGTTTATAACTGAAATATAAAATTAATAAAACATCAAATCAAATGTGAAAGATATATATATATATATGAAATATAGTAATAGAAACTAAATAAAAAAACAAAGAAAGAAAAATATAGTTAAAAAAATAGGCCCTATTAAACATGAAACATTCTGGGTTTGCACGAGTATTGCACCTTTAATTTTTGTATATTTTTTACATATATTTAATACATTGTATCGTGTAACGTATTGCACTTGTTATTGCATTCCTACCAAAATGTAATATGCTATCCCAGAACGTATTTACAGAACTAAAGATCAACCCATCTTTGCATAGTGAATTTTATTTTGGTTGTTTTAAATGCATAAGGATAAGAGATATTATTTTCCCAAACTGGGAAAGCCAAAATAGAGAGTGAGTATTTTAGTGATATTGTGTTATAGGGTGCCCCAGTTTTTTACGTGTCAAATATATATGACTAAATATTTTACCTTTGGGAAAAGTGTACAAAGTGGTACAATATACTCTTAAACATTTTTGTGCTTTGTAAAAGTACAAGTAGAACTAACTAAGCCTCTACGATATAAGTCAACCTCAGTGATCCATGCCTTAAATATGTTTCTGGTATATATATATTTATGAAACACCACAAGTGTTTCAACTAACACAATGAATAACATTCATTTTTTAAACAGTGATATCATCTGATGTGTTTTAAGTAATTAGGTTTGTGTTGCGACATGCCCAAACATGTTAACATGTTAGTCAGGTATAACTCTGAAGCACTAATGAAGGGTCAATTTGGATAATACAATCACAACAACTTACCAGTATATTTGTATAGGATATCTAAACACAATACTAAACAAGATACTCGAGTATGCATGTTCCATTAATGTTTACACAATTTAGGACTGTATAGTATTAGCATTGACATATTTATAAATACTTGATTTTGTTGGATATTGAACTAATTAACCCATAAACCAAATTCAATCAGGCTCCTTAATTACGCCTGCATTGAGTATATTCCTTCTTAAATAGTTGAGCTCATTGTTGATCATTTAATGGCTTATTAGAATTTTTTTAAATGCAATACTGTAACAAGGATGAGGTTCTTCAAAGGGTTTCTTTAAACGTAAAGTCGATTATACCTTATAACTGAGAGTAATTATAAATATTCACCCATCGAGAGTCTGTAAAAATATATTCATGGTTTTAAAATATCGAATTGACCAACCATTTTCTTTTCTTTTTTTTCAAGGAGTGTAATACATTTTGGGTCCTTCTGATTTCATTTTACCTACAATTCAAGGTGCTTACAACTAGCGTGTCTAAATGCACCATCACAAAAAAAGTCAAACACAATTTTATAAACTTTCTTTACAATCTATATGTAATATGGAAGTTATTAAAAGTTGGAAGAATTTATTTAAATAATATTCAACTTTCAGTTTCTTACTGATAATGCAATTATGTTTTGCCTTAGGTAATTGCTACACTTTTTAACTCCTATAATGCAATTTATAAAAACACTATTCCTGTAAATAGTGAATGAGTAAATAGTGTATAGTGAATAGTAAATAGTGAAAGAGGAATGCTGTTTTAATGTTTGTTTACAGTACTACATAGCTTGCCTGAAACTGTCTACCTACCTTACAACTTTATACAATGACTTTAATGCTTACAACAATATAAACTTTGATATAACAAAAAAAACTTTGTTATTGTTTGTAAAAGTTAATTTCATGTGAAGTTATTCTAGAAGATGTACTAAGCTAGAAAAAAAACCTGTGTTCTATAAAATAACAACAAACAGTAATCAGTATTTATCTAGTAATCCAGTAATGGAGCACGACGTATTTAATACGTTGGATTGATATAATTAGTTAAGACTGCACTCATTAACATCGATTTAATGTAACATAAGTATAAAGGTTTCTTTATCTTGCCTCTTACTACTATGGAAAATAATCAACTGGAACAAGTCGGATATATTCTTAATGCAAGAATCAATGCGATCTCTGAAGTCTGCTAATGTTAATGACAGTTTTACTACATCAATCAAATATAAACTGTTTATTACTTCCTGCTTGCTATATTTACTTTATTTAACACATATAAAACCATAGGTGGCTCATCTATGTTGCATTTCAAATTAAATCATAAAACTACGTTCTAAAGTTTCATATGGTCTTCTCATTTTGTATACGATCTTTCGTATGAAAAATTAATTGGATTTCACTATCTAACTATTTTTGAAATTATTTAGGAATTCCACAATTAATTTCTTCATTAATTCTCTTCATTAATGTCTCTTCATACCTTTTCGCAATATTACATTCATAAATACAGCTTAATAATTTGTAATTTCATGCATTACATTAAGGAACGTGGTTTAGTTTCAACGAACTAAGCGAAATAAAAAATAGTAGCTTTTTTAATATTTGTTGATAAATTAAATGAGATAGTTTTTTAATTGTTATTAATATCAATTTTTTTTTATTGTAAGTTGCATAATCTTAGTACATGTTTTTTGGATTTATGTGACACCATTTATTTACAATCCTGTTTAAACCCAAATTTATAAAAATAAACAATTGTAAAACATAATAAGTATACACAAGATGCAACAATTTTTGACATAGAATTATCATAAACAAATCACAATGATAATGTGTACTTTGTAGCACATAATTTCTTTAGGAAAGTAAAATAGACGTTATTTAGCAGCTTACACCCTAATTACAACCACCTTGTTGATTATATTCTTAATTTAAGAAGCAATGTGACCAGTAATTGTTGCTAAAAAGTAAAGCCAGTTTTACTACATTAGTAAATAATAAAATATTTTATACATAGCCTGCTACAATGTATAGGTTATTTAAACTCATACTAGTGAGCTCATTTATGAGTTACTCATATTTAATATGTAATTACATAATACAAGTTACTGTAATTGTAATCTCTTAGAAGTCGAGCACACATTGCTACGGCAAGGTCATGGAAGTGGCAACTGCCTCTTCATAAAACCTCTATGGATGGCATTTCCACAACATTTGTCTTTCAGTAAATTGAACAGATTTTATTTTTGTTAATTACATTATTTTCATTGAATACAACATTGGTAAAACTATTAAAAGTAAGTCTACTAAAAACATGAGTTCAAAAGTACAGTTAATACATAACCACAACAAACGTATCAAACGAAATATTTTATGATAGAAATTCTACAATTTATATTATTATTACTGTAGTTGCATAATAAATTAAATTCATATACAAATTTATAAATTGTACTATATTTTATTAATACAAAAATATTGTTAATTATTTTAAAGTAGTTATCTTTGTTTTAACATTTTTTCGTTGATATTGTGACATTGACAGCGCCTAATTGGTTATATTAATTTAACCCTGTTAAAATCTTTATATTTAGCAGAAGTTCATTTTGTTGTACCCCATGCTAGCGCTAGGATCTAGGTTAAAATGTAGATAATTATTAAAGTAGATAAGTTTATTAGTTTAAAAACGCAGTATTATAACATGTTTGTGTAGATGTAATTTAGTTTTTAGCACTTGAAAAAGTTTTGGGTTTTACCAAATCGAAACGTCGTGATTGGCAATTTTCACGTAATGATGGAAAATGTCCAACTACCTTTGTCTCCCTCATCAAATTAGTTATATTATAAACAATTTATAATATAAATAATTTAATATAATTAATTAATATAATGTAATATTATAATTAACAATAAAATAATATAATGCAACAGTTAAATAGAGTGGTTTTAGTTTCACAGTATGTGGATTTGATAAAACTGAAATAGTAAATTATACGAAACTATAGTAACAATCTTGATTTGATCATGGCCATAAAAATGTTTACTTCGTGTCACAATGTTTCGTGTGGCCTTCAGAAGCCAGCTACTAAACTAATAATAGATTAGCTAAAAAAAAATTATCTAAATTCATATATTTTTAAATTAATTGAAATAAAATTAAAAAGCAATTAACGTTAATAATATTTACTTTTAAATAGTCAGTATTGTATTTTATATTTTTATGTGATTCACCAATTATGATCTTAATTAAATTAAATGACTATTTACGAATAAAAAGAACGTGATTTGAGCTTATTCAAGCATTTATTTTTAATATTCAACCTATTCAAAATGTATAGGAAAATGTGAGATTGTAGATTGGGTAGGCAGTTACGTAAGTATATATTTTTAGTTACTAAATGTAAGTAATTAAAGTTTACAAGGTGTTATCTATTTCGTCACTCATGCTCCTGTCCACGTCCCAAGTACGTGCACAATGAAACTAAGTGATTCGGACAATAGAGCTTGGGCCACAGAGAAGAGTGCCACTGAAAAAATGACCTGTTCTTCACATGCTTCTTTCCTAGCTGAAAATATATTGTACACACTTTTGTCAAGTATATTTTCTTTTTCTTTTATAAAATCAATGGTTGATAGAAAATAAGACCATTCATGTAGTTCACATAAAAGCATTTTTATAGCTGAATACTAGTTTTTGATAGAAAAAGTTAAAAATCCAGTAATATTTTCCCAAATTGAATATTCGTACCCAACTCGTAAAATGCATGATAGATATAAATAAATTAGTAAAATATTTACTAGATCTATATAATGATCAGCTACCAGTACGAAAACCAACCCCCTTTTTTACATACAAACGATTTGCCTTTTAATTTCGTTTTATCGCTTAAGCGGGTTAATGTGTAATGTGTTACTTGGCGGTTATATCAAATTAAAACATAACAAGTCATTCTGGAGGAAAATATAAAATTACATTATTTCCCTCAGTCAATCAAAAGATAATAATAAAAATGTTATGGGTACGTTACTCCAACATTAAAAATGACCACTTGATATCATTTTCATTTTAAAATGTATGTGGCTAATAAAATAGGAAAAATAAACTTTTTATAAAACAGTTTTTTCTTTTCAATAATACTTGGGGTAGAACATGTGTGTGGGTCATTGATCTGGGAAACGGTTGGCGAGGCGGACGGACCCAGGCTGTTCCTGAACTACAAGACGTTCGCCGACGTCTGGATAAAGTATGTCTCTCTTACTTTGGTATAATTGTATTTGTGTTCCACCCACTCACCAGTGTTGGATGGGTGGATGGGTCAACCATCTCTCACCCACTTAGTACAACCATAAGCCATCATATAACCTTCCTAGACCACATGGATGACCATAACCCTAACAAATACATTATTTTTCTTAAAGTTATTTATAAAATACAAGAATCAAGCAAGCTTTGTAAAAAACATTATCTTAAACTATTAATGTATTGGTTCTTATTTTTAACTAATAATTGCTTGAATAACTTATTTTTAACTTCAGCTTATTATGAAGTATACCGCTGCCACTAGAGCAAGAACGAGGTAACTCCAACACTAACCTTGTATAGCGATCTGTTCAATTTATGTTCATTATAATTCAGAAACACTTTACGCTGCTATGAAAAGTCACTTAAAATCATTCAAGTGGTTCTAACAACTGTTACAATGTTTACAATCAAACAAGTAATTAGATTGAAAGTATTACTTACGATGGGACATAATTGTAACTATGTAGTTGACAGTGTTACCTTCTACGGAAGTCTCATCCAGGTGGAATGTCCATTAAAATCAGTTATCTTGTTAGGAGATGATCTTAGTATACAGAATAATTAGTGCTAATAAAATTACATTTGCCATTTTATTATCAATATTGAAAATTAAACTGTAATTTAAATTGTTCAAAACTGAAGCATAACCACAAACAAAACATAATTACTTTCAACATAAATAACATAAAATAATTAATTATGGAACTATATTTAATTTTCCAAATTATTTTACTATTCTGTACAAAACAGTTTCCATATTATATTTTTCCATCACAAGTAATTTTCATATAATTTAAAAACTTATTTATAAATTTCCCTAAGTGATTAAAAAATGGATTAACTTTAAAATTAAGGACTTAGAAAATATTTAATTATATAAATTACTTAATGTAAATGAGTTTCGTATAATTAATACTACTAACGATAATGTCCACTACTTCTAAGAATAAAATTGAACAATTAATTTATTTACAATAAGATCTTTCGGAACTTATCCTTTTCGTACAGCTTAATTTTAGAGCTACTTAAAAAGAAAAACTATGCTTTCTTTATAAAACATAATGTTTTATTTATGATACGTCTTTGACTAATTAAAAGAAAGAAAAATGAAATGAACCCGGACTGGATCATTACCTACATTTGTACAGTGGTATTTACTGAGTGCACATACGTAAAATAAATTATAATAACTAATGCTGGAAACAACTATGATATACACACATTGGGCGTGAAATTGTTTATGGGTACGTAACAGTATCTTTTAATATACAATATTCAAACGTGTATATAATTAAAATATTGTTAATTAGAGTTTATTTTGTATTAATAATCAGACAAATTTAACATTATTTATTTACAACATTCAAACATAAAATATTAAGAGGGTATTATTATTAAGAGTATATATTTAGGGGATAATGTATAAAGGCTGATTCTTTGACAATTGAGAGGTAAAGTGTATTGATTGTGTGTGATCAGGTGGAGGACTCAGGGTTGACACCATCTGTCCCTGACACCGGAATGTGTGGGTCGATTACCTCAGTGATGCCTTCATAGTGAATGAAGTGCAACGGTTGTTTGTGTCCAGGTGCTTACCCCAGAGATGTATTTTATTTACACTGTAGAATCTTATGGGTAAATTAATTCGATTGCCAGGTCAATTTTGATGTCTCCATTGATAAGGAAATGTCAAAATCACCAGTGACTAGGCCAGAGACCTCAAGTACATACACAGTACTGTACACATTTATGGGTCAATCACACCGACTGCTGAGTCACTCATGAATTTGACTTTACATCGCTTTGCTTAAACTTAATTGTGAAGGTCCTATTTTCTGGGACACTTTGGAAAACTTTGTGGTCATATTGGACTTTTTTTCTTACGGGTTAAGGACTAAAATGCATATTACAATAGCATTATCATAAGTCATATATTTCTAATTGATATTCTTTATTCATTATTCATCTCTAAGACGCCGATCGTAGAGATATAGGCGAATATGAGGAGTGAATGAGTGTGATGAGTGTCGATGAACGAGTATAGTCATTGTTACTATCTGAGTTCAACTTAGCTCAGAAAGAACTATTTATTAATAGCCCAATAGCCAGGGCAACTATGGGACCTACAGCTTTACGTGGAATCCGAACCACGTAGTGTTGGTCTGATTTTCAGCTAACTGACATGTCTGACACCTAGTTCTCTCCCCTAAACAACATGCGAACTTTGACTACCATTCAACACGGACACTCCAGACTTCTCTAGTAGTGCCCACGTTGATGACAACCATTGAGCGGGTGCCGTGTCGGTATTGAGAGAACCGAGCGTGGAACCTATCGCCTACAAACTCCCAAACACTTTGTCCCCAAGTAGCTGGGCTACAGCACTGCGCCACCAGTGCTGACCTTCTTCATAAAAATTTTTCTATTGTTACTTGTATAAAGAACTATAAAACACGTGTATTATTCCCAAAAATATTTTCAGTTACCTTCGTTTTGTATTGAATAATAGTTATATGGCCTAGTAAATTATATAATTATGCATTGAATGCTTTTTTATACAAAAATAATGACCAACTTTTCAAGAAATTTAGAATTAGAAAACTGGTTAGTTTTTTTTAACGGGCGAGATGTTTTAATAAAAGTATAAGTACTATTCTAAGTCAACGGGTATTACACTTATTCTACTATAGACATGATGGGCGTAAACTATTTACGATTATTAACCCTATTGTATGTATTTTACTCGTTGAACTAAATATCGTTATGTGGCTTTCACTTATTACATAGTTTTCTTTAAATAGTAAAAAGTGTTTGTAACTTTTAACAGTTATAAAACACATCGGTCGTATTTACAGGAATATTTGAGGAAGGTTTGCTTTAGTACCATAGGGACCCACTGAGAAGAATATCTTGGATTTCTGAGGAGTATAAATATCCTCTTAATGTTTCCTTTTTCCCTTAAGAATAACATTGGCATTATTTGAATGGAATATTTCATTACTAATAGCTGATGCATGAAAACAAAACATGACACAAAGATCTTTGTTTTTATACACAAAGAAAAATAATACAAATTTGATTAAGAAAATATTTTAACTCCGTCAAAAGCAATGTACAACCGAAGAATGAGTAATTTACATTATTACTGACTGAAATAGGTTTATTGATTTATCTACTTTTGTTTTAAACTAACAGAAACTGATGAAAAATAACGTCCAGAATAATACTTCAAAGTTTAGGAACAAAGTTTATAATCAGTTTAATCATTCACAAAACAACACATACGTATACACATCATGAAACTCAAAACACTCGGTACACAAAGAAATATAATTACAGTGTACGAGTGGTAGTGTCCCTTGGACCTTCTACGTTTCTGACCTTGAACAGACTATACAACCTAAACGACTTATAATAAAGCAGATAAGAATGATCTATTACACATTATTATATGATTTACTAAGATACTTATCCACAACATGTGCAACATGAATTAATTCCCGTCTTACTTGAACTATTCTAAACTAGTATACACAACATTTATATTAAACATGTTTTTATCTA
This sequence comes from Stictocephala bisonia, assembly GCA_035578905.1. Lineage (NCBI taxonomy): Eukaryota > Metazoa > Arthropoda > Insecta > Hemiptera > Membracidae > Stictocephala > Stictocephala bisonia. The sequence continues at coordinate 461,235 of JAQJVL010000067.1, read as the reverse complement.
ATGAAGGCTCAGGGAATAAAATGATGTTTTTAAATTTAATTTGAAATTGTTGTACTAGCCTAATAATATGTTTAAAATAACTTATTTATTAATTTGTTTCTAGCTAAAGTATGATAGTAGACAAATAACTCTACGTATTATATTCAGTAAAAACTACTCTTAGATGAGCCTGAAAAGCTTAAAATATATTTTACTAGGAAGTGTTGTACTATTTTAAAATATGTTCCATTGATACAAAATATATTATACATATATTGTTTCGTTATTAGATTTATTTAAAATTAAATTTAGTCATAATTTCAGTGCCCTGGTAGGATTTTGCCTTGTATTTTCCATTCTTAAAATATTTTAAAATTATTTCTTATAGTAAAGTCGATGTCTTTCTTAAAATATTGGAATATCCTTTATGTACAGGAAGTATTTGTATTAATTTTAGGGGTTTGTATACAATTGGACATTAATTATGGCAATACAGGCCTTACATATGAAATAATTGATTATCATCTTCTACAAAAATCGGTTGAATTGAATCTATTGTAGCAATTTAGGCACAAAAGTATTTGTTTATGTTTTGGAGCATGAAATACTGACCAAGATATATTCGATATTCTATTGGACAGAGTTTTGTGTTACTACGACGTGTCGTGCGTAACGTCTGCGTGTTCTGTAAGTAGATTGCTTGTAACTAAAGTCAGGCTCTGCCACTGTCATCTACCAAACTAAGATGATTACTGTAAGCCTCTGTCCCAGTCACTGTCGTAATTACAAGCCAGCTACTTGTGCGGTCAAAGGCCAGATCGACCACACAGGGGTCTGACGGGGTACAAGCTGACCTAATGACGTAGTCTTAACGTGCTATTAGTGATAACAAACTAAGGTTTCTGGGTAGAAAGGCGCACTTGCTTTTGATTGGAATTATCAAACTTGGTGAAATTAGGCAATAAAAAAATCTAGTTTTTAATAAGTGAATATTAGGTTAGTAGTACCCTTGATTATATACACCTACAATAGATAAACCATCTAATAGGTATATTTGTGGCAGTAATTTTGTTAGTTAGTGTGGCCCTCAACCACAGATGGTTTAAACTGCATTACATTTACATGGAACTACACTAGCATTCCACAATGGACCACAAAAAAGCTGATATTTTGATACTCAAAATTTAACATTGGATGGGAGATCTATATGTATATAAAATAAATGGTAGTACTAGCAGTCAAACACTGGGACTGTGGTATGTGTTTCACTTAAATTCAAGTAATTTATAAATTACCAAACTGTTATTAAAAACTAAGTGTAAAATATGTTAAATTTCATTAGTGTATTATATTTTTATAAGGAAAGAGAAAAATATCATGCATGTAATACGTATTATAGTACAAATTATCTTCTTACTCGATGCTATGACCGAGTGATTTCTGTGGGTCCGTTATACATTCCTACTTACATAGCGAATCAGTAATAATAAACTTTAAAATATGTTAAAATCATTTATTTCATTGTTATTATTAATATTTTTTGGCAGACGAAAAGGCGACATACTTTGATACAGTAAAAACAAAAAGCGACCCAGAACACTACTTTAAAACCATTTTATACAAAATTTTATTTCTAAATATGAAATTTCATTTCCTGTAACCTGTGTAATTTCCTTGCAAGGATGCTGTACTTTCTATATGCCATCTTTTTGTTGAATGGATCATAACATTTGTGAATAGAGGAAGTGAACATTTGGCTATAACTATAAATGAGTGTTATAGTGGAACTAGAAGAATTAAGCAAACAGTAAGTAATTTTAATTAACATTAATAATTATGGTAAAAAACAAATGTGGTGTTTAGTACCATAATTATTAATGTTTAAACAAATGATTACTAAGCTATTTATCATTTGATTTTATCAAATAAGGTATTGTTATAGTTGTATTTAAATCCTGCATTTTTTTAACTTAGCACAGAAAACAGTTGTATTTATAACTCTTTTCATGAAATTTGACATTAAAAATTTAAATGAACGCCATTTTGAAACAGCTCTAGTTACAGGAAAGAAATTTTAAAGATGCATTCTAACAAATACGACACACACAAAGCCCGAATTTGAAGTTTATAACTTAAATAGATCTTGTGTTATAAAAACATTTCTAAAAAACACACACAGAATTATAGACGTAAATCTAGACATTTTAGACATATAGTTTGTCGGTTTTTTGTTTAAATATACAGGGGGGTTTACTAACACCCTATATATATATAAAAGCCATTTACCACCTATCACTATTTCTCCAAAACTATACGTCCAATTCACTTGATATCTTGGCCCCTAGAAGCCAACTAAAAAAGCATTTTCCTCTGTGACCTCAGGAGGAGTCCATGGGAGGCCTCTGAAATTCCCATGGTATTGTTACGGAGCTATATTAGTTGATTGATTTTATTTTATTAATAGCTGTTAAATAAAAACAAATTGAATAAAATTGTGGTAGACTAAACTTTTAAAATTAAACATAATTGAGTACGGTAGTAAATTATACATCATATATAAGCTGTTCTTCTTTTACATTCGATTAATTAATTGTTTTTTCAAAGTATTTAGTTTGATTTACTTTAAGTAATTTTTTAATGTTCTTGAATATGTTTGTACTTATATTTTGGTTGCAAATCCTTAAACTCAATATTATGACCGCTGAAGCGGGTGGGTACAGCTAGTTATATATAATTTTTTAGTTAGTAAGCCAATATTTTCTTATCACTGAAACTATATGAAGTACGTAAAGTTCAAAAAGAACAGTGGTTGCCCAAGTAATGTGACACTGTAGGCATAGGAACTGTCGAGGACATTTATTTAGAATAATAATATATGCACTGTTATGAATCAACATACTTATTATTGCTGATATAAAATACACAAGAAACGTGTATTTAAGAATATTTATTGTTTATTTTTTGTGATCACTCATAGCATTTTTGAGCCCAGATAACCTAGAAGGAAATATTTAAGATAGCAAATTTAAGATCGCCTAAATAGTTCAACTACAAATGGTATATGCAGGGAGTGTTCGATTGACAAAATCTATGTGAGCGTGTATTTTTCCTTTCAGTTAAACATAATTCGTAACCGTTGAATTATTCAAATTTATAGTTTATGCATTGTATGATAGGAGAACTATAAAAATACTAGTTTAAAGTAATATAAAAGGTACGAGTCATACCAGTTCCATTCATCCATCCCCAAATACACTTATCTTGTTGTAATAAGGTATTTACGAGGTAAGTCGAGTCAGCTTGGTCCCTGATGAGTGATAACTTGTAAACACGGATCAGCTAGTGTATGTGTATTGATGAGGGGTTGAGGAGCTGATTGTAGGGTGAGGGCACCGGTACAGGAAGTAACCTGATTGCCCCTCTGCCATCCAATCCTGCTCTGATTCGCGGATCGGTGGGCAAAACTTCTGAAATAGTGATTGTGATCAGCTTTCATTAAATAGAAAAAAAATTAATTAAATTGGTTACTCCTTTAGTTTTAAGCAGTGGGTAAATTTCAATGTTTAGCTTATTTTAGGAGTTAAATAAGAAATATTACTATTATATTGGTACTTTAATCTCCTCCTATTAAACATAATTTACTAATTACTATTAATTTAAATACATGATTTGTGGGTGAGCCTTACATTCTCTACCCTGAACAATAGGCTAACAAAATAGTAGACCTTGTTTATTTGTTTTATAAAAATGCTTAGGAGGTAATATTTGTTAGAAGGACTATGTAGGATAATGAAAATATGTAAGACCATTATGGTAAAATAGTTAAGATCTTATGTGCTCTCAGTACTCATCTACTCATCATAATTGACGTAGATAAATACTTATTTAAGACATTCATTTATTCTAAACCGTATACATACTGTTTGAAATCACTTTAATCATTTATCATTTTGTTTATAAATAATTTTAATAATTTATTTTTGATAATTAGTTAATAACACCCTTTATAGTTATTATAAGCATTTTGTATATTACAAAATAAGTTTAAAATACCAACAAGTAACATTTAGTCATGCTAAAGGGTTGCCTTACAGCTCTGGCTAACACGTTTCAGATAAACGAATATCTTGTGAAGAGGAAAGAGCACTGTTAAATGCCTTTCCTATATTGCACACTCAAAGATCTTTCAAGACCTACCTACCTTTGAGGAGAATACGAAATGTTATTCGGCTTTTCCTTTATTTGATATAATGTGTTTAATTTGATATTTTTATCTAATCATAGTTAAATAAAATCAGTGTTTTATTTCTGTAAAACTACAACTCATACTATTATCGCTATTAGATTTAATCAATTTTAGTATTTAAGATGATATTACCATTATTAAGTAAGAAACAGTATACACTTTTTGAAATGTTGGACATTATTGAAAATGCAATAATTTAATGAAATGTCATATTGAATCTAGATTTCTTTATTTGTATAAATATGATTTAAAACAGGTATATAAATAATATTTTAGAATTTAATAGAAATATGTTATTTGCAATCACATCTGCACTGCTGTTCACGTTAAAAAAACCTAATAGAAATACCGTGTAACTTGACCCACCCTTTGAAGTCTGGTTAGTTTAATTTAAATTTTTATTAATGTTTATTGTTGTGTGTGTAAAACTACCACTTTTCAATAATTTACAGCACAACATAGGCTTATATTAAATATTTTCTTCTTACCTCTGATGAGTCGCACCCAATGTTGACTTCCAGTGAAAAGTACATAATTGTAGCTCACTATCACCATTAATGGCATAACAAGATTATTTGTTATTACTTAAGTAATTTTAAAGCACTCAAGCTGCTTCCAGACTTAATTGTCACCCTCTATTTGTTAAGGTATTGACAGTTTTCTAGTCACACATGTGGGGTATTGTTTACTTTCCTAGTGAATAAGCATAAAGGTTCCATTGTATAAATATATAATAAGCATAACAGTAAGGTAATGGTCATTGTATTGAACAATAATTATTATTGAATAATGTATACGTCACACAAAAAATAATTAAACTTTCAATCAGAATATTTCAAAAGTAACTGAAACAAATTTAAATTAATTTTAATAGTTAAATAACTACGATTAGATAATTAATTGATTCTGATTGCGTTTAAGCATAACATACGATTAAATTAAAAATTGAAAAAGTTTTAGTTTTAAATAATGTATGTAATTTTCATATCTCAAAATAAAATGATCGTAAATTTACGCTTATTCGATGTTTAAACGTTTACATTTAGCAAATTCTTTTGTAACTACAAAGTTGGGGTAAGGAGATTACTAAAAACTAGTAATCGATTAAATAAAATCATAGTAAGAAAGAATTATGGAATTAACTGGAAGTTTTTATGTCTAAAACAGGAGCGAAAATGTGGAATTAATACCTAAATTTTGTCTATGAATGTTTGCAATCCTCTAAGGAAGAAAACAAGATGACTTTTTTAGTAAATAATGAAATAAAAAAAAAAAAAGAATTAGGTAAAGCAAATACGTGATATTGTGTACGTTAAGAAGGGGATGTAAATGTGGTTTAGCAGAACTTTCATGGTCATTCAATTGGTTATTTATTCATATCACATTCATTAATTCGAATGGGCCACAAACTACGTGTCGTACGTATGTACTATCTGTATTCACAAATTTCTTCAGTGTACGGATAACAAACAACAGTGGATATGAATGTAAATATCAACTTAGGTTAAACTAAATAATGGATTATTCCTTTATGTTGATATGATCATAGTTAACTTAGTTTCACTAATAGTTAACTAACAGGAGTTGGTTATGACATAATATTTATCCGCTTCGTTAAACTAACAACGACTATTATGACAATGACAAATACAAGTAACAGGGATTTAAAATACACCCTCAAAAAAAAAAAAAAAAAAAAAAAAAAAAAAAAAAAAAAAAAAATCTGCTTGGAAGAATATAAGGTAAGTTAGAATCTTGAGTACATTTATGAAATGAAGCTGCATTTCGTCACAGCTTAAGCTCAGAAGTACCAATAAGATTATGAGGGCAAGACTAACTAATTTCCATCTGAAGAGCAATATTTTTAATGATGGGTGGTATTAATATTGCCTTCAGGTGGACTCTGGCGAGAGTTGTAATGCTTGCTTTCCAATTAATACTAATTTAGCATTCATGAAACCTGGGGTTTATTGATATTGGTCTAGTAAAAATAATATCCATTGGTGCTTTTGAAAGATGTCTGAGAATAAATTAGTAATGTCTTAGATTATTATTATTAAACCATTATTTAGTGTTTGTATTAATTATTATTTTTAAATTTTCGTTGGGTCCACAAAATCAGAATCAGTGTAAAGTGCCATAAACGTTGTGATAGTTTAGGTTCTTTGAGAATTTATAGTAACATTCAAAATGATTCAATAAATGCTTTATTTTGTATTAAAGCTTTACGTTTTAAACGTATTGAGCCTCCACAGAAAGTAATCTGTTGAGTTCAGAAATATTTATCTTAATACTATTCTAGATTAGTATTTAATTTCGTATAATCATGGTCAATTACGATTTTTATTTATATTTTATGGTTCCTATTTCGTAAAGTTAGAATTAGAACGTACAAGTAGTATAATTCCTTTTCCACTTAAGCTAATTAATTATTTACGTCATATTTTCTATTTTTCAAGCTTTGAGAGGTCCTTCAAATGGTTCTCTATAGTTCACTTCTTAACACAATATTAGGACTCACCAATATTAACTCGGTATATATCTGCTCACCATTAATGTTAATATAGGGGCTTATCAGGCCAACCGAGACATTGGCTCCTAGACGCTTTACAATGTTGTCTTTTGAACTTAGCTCAGCTAATGTTTAAAAATGAGAGATGGATTATTTGGGTAGTTAATTTTTGTGGGTTTGTTCGTTTATAACATAGCAGGTTCCAACATTTATTTAACTCCAAGACATTTAAAACGAATAGTAATTTTGATAGCTGCGAAGGAAATAAAATTTAGGAAAAACTAAGTCAAAGTAAAATTAGGGAATACGGTCATGGCGACTTTCTAAACTAATTAAATCTTTAAAAATAGTTTTATAAAACTAATTAATTTTTAATACAAGGAACCATATTAAAATGTCAATGCAATTTTAATATGAATGGGGCATAATAAATCAGGGATAATATTCTTCCCAATGATATCTTCAAAGCTATATACTGTATGTATGACGTCATGCACTTGTGAAATAAAATATTACAGGAGTATATTTTATAATATAAAAGTGATTTTATAATATATAATATAAAATATAATATAAAAATGACAATCATTTGGTTACAATAGCCATGTTAAAACCCCAGTTACGTGTTGAACAGCTTGATGAATGCAAAATTTCAAAGTGTTGAAACTAACCAGGGCAATCTCAACACTCTTGGGTGGCGAGGGGTCGGGGTTAGGTTGGATTACATCCAGGGCAGAGTTGTCACTGACAATCACGAATGAATTTGGTGGCAAGGGGTTAGGTCGGCTGGTATCCAGGGCAGAGTCGTCATCGTCACTGAAAATCAAGGATGTATTGGGTGGCGAGGGGTCGGGGTTAGGTTGGATTACATCCAGGGCAGAGTTGTCACTGACAATCACGAATGAATTTGGTGGCAACGGGTTAGGTCGGCTGGTATCCAGGGCAGAGTCGTCATCATCACTGAAAATCAAGGATGTATTAGGTGGCGAGGGGTCGGGGTTAGGTTGGATTACATCCAGGGCAGAGTTGTCACTGACAATCACGAATGAATTTGGTGGAAAGGGGTTGAGTTGGCTGATATCCAGGGCAGAGTCGTCATCGTCACTGAAAATCAAGGATGTATTGGGTGGCGAGGGGTCGGGGTTAGGTTGGATTACATCCAGGGCAGAGTTGTCACTGACAATCACGAATGAATTTGGTGGAAAGGGGTTGAGTTGGCTGATATCCAGGGCAGAGTCGTCATCGTCACTGAAAATCAAGGATGTATTGGGTGGCGAGGGGTCGGGGTTAGGTTGGATTACATCCAGGGCAGAGTTGTCACTGACAATCACGAATTAATTTGGTGGAAAGGGGTTGAGTTGGCTGATATCCAGGGCAGAGTCGTCATCGTCACTGAAAATCAAGGATGTATTGGGTGGCGAGGGGTCGGGGTTAGGTTGGATTACATCCAGGGCAGAGTTGTCTCTGACAATCACGAATGAATTTGGTGGCAACGGGTTAGGTCGGCTGGTATCCAGGGCAGAGTCGTCATCATCACTGAAAATCAAGGATGTATTAGGTGGCGAGGGGTCGGGGTTAGGTTGGCTGACATCCAGGGCAGAGTTGTCACTGACAATCATGAATGAATTTGGTGGAAAGGGGTTGAGTTGGCTGATATCCAGGGCAGAGTCGTCATCGTCACTGAAAATCACGGATGTATTGGGTGACGAGGGGTCGAGGTTAGGTTAGCTGACATCCAGGGCATAGGCTGACATCCAGGGCAGAGTTGTCACTGACAATCACGAATGAATTTGGTGGTGAGGGGTTGGGTTGGCTGGTATTCAAGGAAGAATCGTCACTGACAAACACGGATGTATTGGGTGGTGAGGGGTCGGGACTGGGTTGGTTGACATCCAGGGCAAAGTCGTCACTAAAAATCACGGATGTATTGGGTGGCGAGGGGTTAGGCTGGCCGACATCCAGGGCAGAGTCGTCACTGAAAAACACGCATGTATTGGGTGGCGAGGGGTTGGGTTGGCTAATATCAAGGGCAGTTTTGTCACTGACAGTCATGGATGAATTGGTTGGTGAGGTGTCAGGGCTAGGTTAAATGACATCCAGGGCAGAGTCGTCACTGACAATCACGGATGTATTGGGTGGCGAGGAGTTAGTTTGCCTGATATCCAGGGCAGAGTCGTCACTGACAATCACGGATGTATTGGGTGGTGAGGAATTAGGTTGGCTGATATCCAGGGCAAGATCGTCACTGACAATCACGGATGTATTTTGTGGTGAGGAGTTAGGTTGGCTGGTATTCAGGGCAGAGTTGTCGCTGACAATCACGGATGTATTGGGTGGTGAGGAGTTAGGTTGGCTGGTATTCAGGGCAGAGTTGTCACTGACAATCACGGATGTATTGGGTGGCTAGGAGTTAGGTTGGCTGGTATCTAGGGTAGAGTTGTCACTGACAATCACGGCCTTTCTTGTACGCCATAATTTCCTTCATACAACAACTCTTTATTAGTATTCTTTTTTAACTGACCCAGGAAGGTGTTTTATGAATGTAATTACAGCCAGCTTGATAGTTACAGCATTGGTTTGCTGATCAGTATCTTAGTATGTGAAGAAAAATACTAGTAAAAATAATTTGTTTTTACATCATTGTTGGCTTCATTGAAGATCTAATGTACAAAGTACAAATTAATTTGAGAAATTCGTTAATTAATATTGTAGATAAAAAAATGTTCGCTCGTGGTGGGGGTTTGCACAAAAATATATCCGTTGGGTCCCTTTGTACTAAACTAAAACCATTGCTATACTACAACTAAATGTAACAGAACATAACAAATTACGTTGATGCGCTCTCCAAAACACCCTCATGTGGGCACATATAATTGAGTGGACCTATCAAAATACTTTTACCACAAACCTCTCTTCAACCTTAGGTACATGTGTTGATTGAAAGACTCGTCGGTTCACTTCATTTTCAATCTTGAGCAGAAGAGTCACTTGGCGTCACCATAGATAACGATGTTTGTTGGATGTGTGAGGGATAAAGTTAGCTATATATGCACTCATGCAAAATTAGATTCCTTTGAAGGGTTGGATCACTTTTAATCTCTGTTCATTGACCTCTGAGAAACTATTTGGAAGGACCTCTCAAGTTGAGAACTTGCAGTTGGCATAAATAATGTAAGCTGCTCTCTACATGCAGCTTTCTCGTTCAAAGTAAAAAGTGTCTTTTGTTATTCATTTGAAAATCCCGCTGAACAATAGCAGAAGACAGTTACTCTGCAGCATAGAACATGTTTCATATTTAAATAACGATCTAAGAGAAAGGCATGCAAAACAAGTCCATCTTAGTTAAAAATAGATATCTACTTATATAGGTGTATAACTACAACTCTAGTAACGTACTTCATTAACAACATGCCACAGCATGTTTTTATATTTTTGTTAATTGTTTGTTATATTTTTTTCCTCAAATGTAACAACTTTGAGGAAAAAATACAAACTAAAAATATAATTAAAATGACAAAAACGAAAACAATATTTTTAACAACCAACCACAGAAATGTAAAGTAAATAATAGCCGTAAGAACAATAAGATATGTAAAACAATATAACATAAATAATACTATTGTGAAGTTTTAAATGTAATAGATTACAACAATCATTGGCACCAAGCACAAAATTGTATAAACCAAAGTATTGATATCATTTGATTAGTTTTAACCATTTTAATTGTTTACATACTGACAAATTAAAAATTGTTATAGCACGTCATAGTTTTTAGTCATCTTAAGCTAACGGGAAATCAATATTCTATCTTGATTTACATAGACATTTTTCAGTTTTATTTTTAGTTTAATTTGTTAATCCACTGGTAAATTAATGATAATGACAGCAATATTCATTGCTATATCTGTACAGATAGTACGTTACACTTTAGGAGGAGTTTTCTTGTACTTCTTCACGTTACACAAAATCTATTTCCGTTCAGAGACCATCTAGTTCCCTTTTAAAGATCAAAGCACTTTGCTTGCAATTGGAATCTTGTCACGAGAAGTACTTGCCTTGATCTTAAAAAGTGCTAACCAACCTTTGTAACATTCGTGAAGTGTTTTTTCTTCAAATGTATAGTTACCTACGTAATAAAATACGAACAATAATTAAAATTCACTATTTGTAGCTGAATTGTCACTTGTTTGATCTCCCAGCTTTGCCAGCTACCAACTAAAAAAATCGATCCTTCTAAGAGATGGAAAAATGATAAAGATATAGGCTCTGCTTTGAACATCTGCTATTCAACAAACAAACAGTTGTTTACAGAATTAAGTTAATACCTTTATCAACTTTAAAGCTAAACGGTTTATAATACAACACACATAAAAACAAACGGATATCCAAGCGGAATATCACAATGCTGTTTATTAGACATTTATTTTATATTTACATAAAAATCACCTGTCGAAATTTGATCCTGCAATTACTTGATAAAATCTATTTATACTATTTAAAGATCTACAATACTGTATATTTAAGTGATAGCTCTTGAATGGTGATACCATTAGCTATTATATGTATTCAATGACTTAAAAAAAACAAAACAAAAAAAAACAAAAAAGTAATATCAAATAGTCAGTAAAATGTATAAGTATGTTTTTATAAATTCGTTTTGAAATTAATATAATATTTTCATTAGTAAGTACATTACTAGTAATGTACAGTAAGTACATATACTCAGAATGTATTAAATTAATGGGTACATGTTCACGTTTATTATTATACGTACTTTTATTACTAAAGAAACTGATCATTTTACTATCAGTTTATTTTATATAACCTTTTATTTCCCTTTTGTGTAAATAATATGCAAACACATCATTTTTTTTAAATTTACTTATGACATTGTTACGTCGATTATAAATCATAAATATTACACAGATTGTTACATTACTTTCTATTTTCCATACTAAATAAATTGGCGTAATGTATATCAATATAGTCAATTAAACTCTTCGAATGGCAATACTATGAATGTCCTTCAATAGTTGACAACATTTCTATTACTTTTCATAAAGTGATACATGAATGGTTTTTAAACGATTTTGTCCGTCATAGTTGTACTGACTTTATAACGTCGATTTATTATTGAGTGTAATTATGATGTATAATAACTTTGTTTTCTCAGGTTGGTAACACTTGGTTTTGTTCTTAACAGCTGTCCTAATTTTGTTTGTTGTTTACTTAGTTTATTCACGTTTGGTGAAAGGAGTAATAGTACGAATTTGTTAGTTTAAAAATTATTTATTAGTGGTAGATTGTTCATGAGTGTTAAATTGTTGAAGATATTAATCGCTTTAAGTGTTAAAAAAACAATGATTCCATTTGAATGAAAACTGCTGTAATCCTCAGGACTTACTACTTTACTATCGTACATTTAAATTTAAACTATACATCATAAAGTTTATCAAGTCATACGTATGAGAACCCGTGCAAAACTACACACTTTTAAATGAAGGTGGATTCTTTCGGTAAGTCATGTCTTCTAAAAAACTATGACAAATAAACAAATATACAATACAAACAACAAAATATGTAATATTTATTAATAAAAAAATTTCTTTTCCCTTAAAAGTAAATAGAAAGTAAATACTTTTTACCATGGATAACTCAGCCCCTCTAGCAGGATAGCTCACATGGTTCTAAATGGCATGTTTAAATGTTAAGTGTTGGATCAGGAGAAAGAAATAGTTACACTATATTGTTGTACTGAAACACTTTACTTTCAACAATGTAATACAAATATAATGGCTGTGTAGTTGAATTAAAGTTGTATACCACCTAAAGCGTCTACAGGTAGTTGAGAAGGGCGTGAAGGTTAAATGTACGACCCTTTATCGTAATTCCAGAGTTTTGTGTCGGGTGTAGCTCGCTACAAAAGCCGTTAGCGGCGTTTATCTGAATTTATTTCGTACCTGCGAAACATCTTAGTAGGTTTCTAAGAAATATGACGCATTTGTAGGGTAAACGTAACAACATGGTAAACGTATCAACACGGTACACAGCCACATTAATCACACCTCTGTACACCACAACTGTAACGTAGTGACGTAGTTTGCGTACCTTAGTGGTAGAGATATCTACAGATCTGTATGGCCATGGTGTGTTGGGCATACCACTGGGACTGTCTTGGCTAGCTGCTAAGGGAAAATAGTACATAGTTGGACGATAAACATTATTTCTATCGTCAAAATGAATCGTTAAAAAATTGCACAAAATAAATTAAATTTACTAAACACCATAGGATGACAAGATTGTTGTACGCTTGAGGAATAGTTCTGTTTGTTTTATAAAGACTTGACACGTTGAAAATCTCCAACAAAATAATAATGATGTTTTTTTATTTAATTTTATTTCATTTTTGTTTTATTATAATAATCGTGGCGTCTTTATATAGCAAGCGTTCTTCAAACTCACATGCTCTGATGTACAATCAACTCTTAAACAAACAGTTTTACTATTTTACATATTATAACATTTTCTCAAAATAAACAAAGAAAAGGCATGACTCAAGGCTCTTAACTAAACAAACTTATCTTTGGCATACCTTTGCATGATGGGTAAGGCTAAGGCTCTTTATGGTAGGAGGTCTGAAGAGTTTTGTGGACCAACTGAACATTTTGAAAGTCACACCATCCTATGATCGACAACAACTCATACTTTGCTCAGTATTCACCTATTTGGTCAACCATTTTAAGACCGTAAACAAACCTCGGTACTCTATTCTCCAACCTAATTAGAACTTCTACATTTTATTGGACTAGAAAACCAATAAAGTTAAATTTATGAGTTGCTATTGAGTCATACAAGTTCAATAAACATAAGGCAACAATTTTCAAAAACATATATATTTTTTGGCATCAAAACAATACCAATGCAAGTGCCAGTATGTATTGTGAATGTGGAACTCGGTGCTTGTCCTGGTTTCTACCAAATATAACTAAGAAATTAACACGCACGAGTACGTCAATTTAAGGACCATCCAAGAAAATGTTCAAAATACTTAAATGTTGAAGCGTAAAAGGCGAAAAATAGAGAGCAAAAATAAATGATGATATAATAGGTTAAACCAGGTAGACTTACTGAAGCTACTACATAAAATTATTATCTATTAAATTGTGGTTAGATGAATTACATGTAACCGAAAATTATATCAGAAAAAAATATATGATTTTTTTCCATTTGTGATCCGGTAACAAAGCTCCTGCACATGGACTTTGCCATTAAAGAAAAGAGCTGGAGAAATCTTCAGAAAGAAAAAGCAAACAATAAAAAGTATGATCATGAATAGCAAGCGTATATACATTTACATTTTATCTCTAGACTACGTAAAACATGTTTACAGGTCAGTACACACATTCTGGACGAACTGTTCCATAACATGATCCCGTTTACTTTTGCAATGTGGAATACATTCAAGATTAGTTTGTTAGTCTTTACTTGATTTTATTATATGTCGAAAAAAATTTTGTAAAACCTCTTAGCGTACGTTGTGTTAGTATTCATAAATAGTGTGACATCAGAGCAGCTCAGAAACGTGTAGATGAATTATAATGAAAGTGGAAGTAAACCTTTACATTAGCTAAATATTGTTGGAAGATTTGTACGTATAAAGCAGAGGGACACACAGATAATCGGTTATAAAACGGAAATGAGATTACTGGAAAGAATGCTTTTTTCACGCTTACGTACCATTTTCTCAGCAATCACTAAGAATATATTTACAGGGGTTTTCACAATATTATAAAAATGATGTCCCATTTTAATCTGTGCTTTGGCACTATAGTACTATAAATATTTACATATGTTAAGTTTTAAAATTGTGTTATATCATGTTGTATGGTTTTATTGTACTACACTATCACTTTAATAAACACCATAAAAATAGATTACAAATTCTCGCTTCAAAAATATACAAGATTCTAATAATATATATAAAAATAATAATAATAAATAAATAAAAAATAAAACAATGAAATAATAATCTTGTATGGTTTCTAGTGAACATTTAATAAGTACATAAACTTCAACATATGACCGTGAGGAGCCCTTATACTTGCAACTTATAAGGGCTGTATACTTGACGTCTATACAAATATGTCAATAATTACTTAAAAATTTAATAATCATAAGAAAATTTCAATTCTAAGTAATCATAGGTACGTGATCAACAACAGTTTTGCAGAATACAACTAAACCCTTGGCATATGTCCCAATAATTTTAGATATTATAATTCTTTTATTTAAATAAATTCTCACGTATAATGAATAAGATTCCTCCATCAATTATCACACGTACATTATCGTATCAACGTGATATATAATTGTTCCATATTTGATAATATCTGATTCTAAACCTTACAAAAACAAGACCACTGTAATAAAATTAAAAATGTATCTACGATTTATAAATGATGCCATTCTAGGCGTCTTAAAGTGTTGTACACTCCATGCAGTTTTGAATAAACCTGAATCATTGATAGAGAACCGGAAACAAAACCTAATTAAATATTCATTACAAAGTCAGGTCTTAGCATTCTGGGACCATAGAACCGTATTGGAAAACAGTCTGTCTCACTGATTGGAGTTTATTTGTTTCTCTTAGAATTCCGCCGAGCAAGCTCTTGGTTCAATCGTCATCCTGTGACCTTCTTTCTTTATTATTATATCTATTGTCTCATTATGTCATTTCTTATATTTCTATTACATTTATGTTGTTGTGAGCAGTTAATTAATGTATATCATTCAGTAAAGACTAAACACATATACTGGACAGTTACTGTTGTAGGACAATGTCATGTTAATTCCAGAAGGTAAAGAATTAAGGTGAAATAAAGGTGCACCAAGTGACAAATTTAATGTTGAGAAATAGTTACTATTTAACACAGAATATGTTTTAATATATTATTGATTGGTTGGTAGGCCTACTTTATTACTCTTTAATAGTGAAGCTACTCAAGTGCAACTCTTATACAGGAAGGTTTACACCGTAACAGAAAAGTGTTTCTAATTCAATATTTTTGTGGATTTCAAAAACGTAGTAGTTCCATATTTTTATAAGGCTTTTCGTGTAATGGTACATGAATAGTTACAAGTAATTATAAAAGAATAATATATCTTGAGTAAATAACAATAAAAAAGTAAGTTAATTAACGAACTTAGAACGATTAGAAACAGAGTGCTTCATGACTAACTCCGTAAAAACATATTTCTTTAATAACGATGTATATTGTGGCATTTTATAGTACGAAAAATTTTATATGAAAAACAGCACAAAGACCTGAAACACTCAAAGTACCAATTGTTTCACAAAGCGCACCATTAGTTGCAAACTATACGATATGTTCATGAGACGTCAGCAGTTTACTCGAAATGGTTTAGTGTTATAATTGGTAGTATTTTACCGTATTTATTAAACAATGGCACAGGTATTCTATTATACTGAACAATAAATATATTATTAGTGTTTTTTAATAGTTTTATAACCTGTAATTTAAATAAATGTAAAATAATCGTTCCCTTACCGAATGAGTAGTAGGATTAAATATTATTTTTAACTAAGTCATATACACATTTTACTACATAAAATATTGTTTGATCAATTGAAAATACGAACAACCATTCACTTATTCTATTTATTTTAAATAACTACGTTATTTTAATGTTTTAAAATCCCTGTTTACGTAAAAACTATTTTATTTAGTTGGGTCCTTACTCATCTAGCATAACACTGAAAATTTGATAGAAATTGTCAGTAACCGTGGTTTGTATGTTATGACAGAAGTGAAAACTTAAATAAATACAATTTAAAAAATGTTATATACGTATGACACATAAATGAATAAATAATAAACATATCCAAAGTCGAATCCCATCACATGATTGTGTTCCAATTTAATATACTTAAATCTATAATAAATTGTTACATTACAGAGGCATTACTGTAAAAATGATAAAACGAGTTTCATAAGGCCCATTATATGTTGTTACAAATAATAAACAGTTGATAAGAAGTCATACTGTGACCCTCTGTTCCACGGGGAATGACGCAAGTTAACATATTTGGGGTTGAGTAAAGGGAAGGGTTGGGGTTGCAAAAGAATGGTGGAGAATATTAAAGTTATTTTATATGGCTGTGGTTTCCCTCGGCCTGTGACTTGTCTTCGTTGTTCTGTTTGGTTCTTCAAACAGTAAAGTCTAATTATTTATATTCTTGGCTTGGCTTCTACTATATCTATTTTTGGGATGAGCTCTACAACATGACGCTAATTTAATTATTTGTAACAGGATCATTAATTATTTATTGAAATGTATTACTTTTATAATTGCCGTTTCTCATTTAAATTAAGTAATAACAGGCAATTCTTAGCATTATATTATAATAAAGCTTTTTTTCCTCAAAAGATTACCTTAATGAGCCAAGATAAGATTGTATAGAACATCGAAAAGTAACATTTCTTAAATTATTGTGAGACCAATATTATATTGATCTTAGTTTTGACTATGTTAAGTCCATATAATTTATTTTGTATCTCTATGTTATGTCAATCGATAGTGTTCCCAAATAAAACCTACACACTGTGTGGAAACCAATTATACGCAGTTTTATTTAAATTTGCAATCAAGATTTCCAGTAACTTAAAAAAGGGTAAAACGAACATAATTCTCTATATCCTTGCCTTTAAACTCATTTAATTATACCTACATATACTCTAAGTTAAGTAATGCTGATTATGCGTTTTCTTTGTAGCTAGGACATAATTGAGTAAGCCTTCGCACCCCCTCCCCCCCAAGTGCTGTGACATTAGTATGTCACTAACTATATTACTGTATACTTTATAAGAAGCATTATTGGACCAGCATGCCATTTATCTGTCCCGGGCACATTTAGCCCATAAATTTATAACAGCTCAAAAATATAAATTATTATGTACGTTCCCTTTTAGGGTAAACCATTTAATGTTTGATTTTAATTGTAGGTAAAAATGAACAATGCCAGATCTGGTACATAATTGGTTAATAATTAATGCATTTTAAGAAAGTTCCTACGTTCCTTTGAAGTGATTGTGGTTAAAGCGTTGATTAAATAGTAGTATTGATTTGTATTTGGAGAAAAATGAAACTTTGTCTCTGTTGTGAGAGTGTTTCGACTTCCTTGGACCCTTTTAATGGACCCATTGATGTCTACTGAGATAGCTGCATTTCCATTTAAGTGTTCTTGGAAATAGGACTGACTCTTGATAGTATATAATGTACAAAGGTAATTTATTTAACAAAATTACTGTTTTTTAGAAATCTATGTGTATTTATGAACAAATATGTTTTTACTTATTTAAGTAAGTTGATGGCATTATACTGGGTATTCTTTCCCCACTTTTTTTCTACAATTTACATTTATTCCAATTAGATGAAGGTAGGCACTCTAACTTTTGATATATTGTGGAATAATGAAAGTAACCTGATGTCTAAAATATAGCAGTCAAATTCTGAATTCTTTGTGGGAAGATAGTTATCTAAAATTATAAAGAGTATGTAACATCTTCAACATAAATTAGCCTTTAAATGATGATAATCAATATTTTCGTGAATCATGTGTGAATGCGTGACTGATTTGAGTCGTAACAAGAAGAGCCAATGATTTTGTTAGGATAACAGTAAATTTATAAATGAATAGTAGTTGTCTTTCCTGTAATTACATAATTACGGTTTACCCACACTTCGGGGTTTGAGCGACGTTTTATTCAATTCGTGGAACTTTATCATTCCACTTCATGGAGTGGGTGTTTCCACAATACGTAAAGTGACGGTTGTTGTTTTTTCTATTTTTAAGTAAAGGAAAATAAAGATTTCACAGAATAAGCATTTTCCTGTACGAGTCCACGCATCGAACATTAATTGATTAAATGCATATTAATTATTTTAGGCCTCCTACCTAATAGTTATTGTTATTTTCTAAAATGATATGTTACATGTGTGGGTGTTCAATATCGCTGTAAGTGTATATTACAGGATTGTAGTTATACATAAAATCATTTTGGACGTTTGTAATTACGTTTATGACGTCCTGGTCAAAGGGTGAGAACGTCAATTACAGACGTCAGCTAGAACCGGGGGGGGGCCTCCTCAATGTGATGAACTTTATTTCGGATACATCGTTGAGTCATTAGTTAAATGTTTTTAAAATAATACTAAATGTCTATTCGTCAATTCTTGAAATAAATTTTCCCAAAGGGTAGGGAGCATGTTTTGATGAATATATATCCTGTATTTACTCACACTAAAATCTTTCGATTACAATCAATAATACGAAAAAAATTACATTCAAATATGGAATAACCAACTCCATAAAAAATTCTTCAACTTGTCTATTTAAATTTAGTCCAGTTACTGATCAATTTAAGCCCAAAAGAGAAGTAATAAAACGTAACATAACATGTGAAATTCTTAAAATTGTATTTTTAGTATACAATTTCACAATTGTAATTTAAAAAGCTATAATTTGAGAATTTTTGTAAGTACCATTGCCGTATGTTATATTAATGTAAGCGAAAGGCCATAATTAAGGTTAATTTTGTCTAATTTTAAACAGTGTTTCTCGACGTTTCAAAAATGTAAATAGACATTACAAAATGCTGTTGTTATTGATATTTTGTAAACATTCAATAGAATCGGTTTGGTATTTGGTACCATGTGGTAATGTGGGTTGTGCGTATTTGACATGTGTATTTGTCAAATAAACTGGCCTAATCAATCAATCATTGATGCTTTGATCCCACGCATTAAGTCGTCCATCATTGGTGACAGGACTACAATGCTCACGTCAATGTAATGATATCTTACTGGAATTGTAAAAATTAGGTTTACTTTCGGAGTATTTACCCCACCCATTAGGAATCGTATTTCGTTTCAGTAGCTCTCATTTGTTTTAAAATATAAAATACAAGTAAACGTAACTCAACCAACATATATTAAAATGGAGATATGTTACAAAACTAGTGTAAAATATTTGTGTTGTGTGAAGTTTACTTGTTTTGTATATGTACCAAAACCTATTATGCTAATTAAAAAACTATTTTAAAAATATGAGGAGAATTAGTGAAACATTTGCTAATGTGATATGTCTATCTCAATATTACATATTTAGGTACGAAGCTTATTTCAAGAGTACATCAATATAGAGCCTATTATACATATTAATATGTTTTAACAGTTTAACGCCGTAATTTCAACTGTTAATCTTTTCACTTTTAACTTTTTTCAGCAGTTAGTATAAGTTACAATAATAGTAATAAATTGGAATTAAGAACACAACCTTATATTACTGAGTCAATTTAATGACTACATTAAACAATATCGTAAATGCTCCACCCTTCCAATGGAGGTGAAAGGTTGTGCTTCCTAGTTAGCGTGATTCTAAGAAAATAACGTTAAACATTTCATTGTAATAGTTATTGCACTGAAAACAGTTTACGATTATGTAATTTATTCTGTTCTCTGTTAGTAAAGTTAGGCATACTGTTTGTTTTAAATGACAACAGTATGGTTATTTTTAAAACGTTTAAAACACATCTATTAAAGTATAAAATCGAATGAGATATTATCCAATACACTTTGTCCTGTGTTTGGTTTAAAACTAATACTGTTTATATTGGATCAGTGATATTTGGTTATTGCAATCCTCTATCTACTAACCAAAACGAGACATATTTATTCCTCATATAAACTTCTTTCAAACTTTAGATCTTCTTTTAATATAAATGAGAACTATATTTATTTCTTCTAGATTTGATACTGTTCACGTAAGAATGTATTACCGTTATAGTTTAATCATTTTCGTAAGGTGGGAAATAAATATTAATTAGCTCTTATATTTTTTTAGGTGTCAACGCTGATTTTTTTGTACAAACATGCACATATTTTTCTCATCCAATGTAAAATGTTAAGACTGAAATTATCAGCTGTTTGTGGTCCATTGTGGAGCGCAAGTATAGTCTTATGTAAATTTAATGCTGTTTAAACCAGTTGTGGTTTCGGGCCTCACTAACTAACCAAATTACTGCCACAAATAATCTTATTAGATGGAATATCTATTGCAGGTGTACATAATGAAAGGTAAACGTTAATTGGCTGGTGAAACAGTTTATGGCCTTTTTAAATGCATGTACTTTTGATACACACAAAAAAAGTCATACATTTTTTAATTTTCATTTCAGTGAACAAAACATCGAAAATGTTCTGTAAAATGACAATAAAATCTGTAAGTAGACAATAAATGAGATAAAAAGTTTTCTTTAGATATTTTTCTAACACGTTAAGTGCCATGTCGTTCCGATCGGCATGACAACTGTAGTTTCAAAGTATTGATGTGTCGGCCGATTAAAACGACAACTGTGCCAATACTAGGTATTTGAAAAAGTACTTTAACATTAACTAGCACTACCTATCGGATAACCTATGAACCTTTTTAACAAAACAATATCCAAAGTAAACAGATAAATATTGTTCTTTTAAGTTAGTCAACTAATTATTGGTAAGTAAAAATTTAAATCCACTACTTTTTAGTACTACAGGACACTTTACAATTCCACTAGTTCGCAGCTAGAGGGAATTATAATAAAAACAACTTTTGATAAGGTATTGGTGTTACATTTATGTATCAAATTTCCTAAAAACCCGATTTTAGAATAAAAATAACATTATTGAAAATTGGCATCTTTAATGTTTATTTTATTCCTCGAAGCAAATTTTGAACGTGAATGGCGTACCAAGAAACTTAGCTCGTTATGTTGTACAAAGACACTTAGCTCGTTATGTTGTACCAAGACACTTAGTCCTTTATATGGAACCAAGACACTTAGCTCACTATGTTGTACCAAGACACTTAGCTCGTTATGTTGTACCAAGACACTTAGCTCGTTATGGTGTACCAAGACACTTAGCACGTTATGTTGCATCAAGACACTTAGCTCGTTATGTTGTACCAAGACACTTAGCTCGTTATGTTGTACCAAAACACTTAGCTCGTTATGTTGTACCAAGACACTTAGCTCGTAATGTTGTACCGAGACACTTAGATCGTTATATGGAACCAAGACACTTAGCTCGTTATGGTGTACCAAGACACTTAGCTCGTTATGATGTACCAAGACTCTTAGCTCGTTATGGTGTACCAAGACTATTAGCTCGTTATGGTGTACTAAGACTCTTAGCTCGTTATGGTGTACCAAGACTCTTAGCTCGTTATGGTGTACCAAGACACTTTGATCGTTATATGGAACTAAGACACTTAGCTCGTTATGGTGTACCAAGACTATTAGCTCGTTATGGTGTACTAAGACTCTTAGCTCGTTATGGTGTACCAAGACTCTTAGCTCGTTACGGTGTACTAAGACTCTTAGCTCGTTATGGTGTACCAAGACACTTTGCTCGTTATGTTGTACCAAGACTCTTATCTCGTTATGGTGTACCAAGACACTTAGCTCGTTATGTTGTACCAAGACACTTATCTCGTTATGGTGTACCAAGACACTTAGCTCGTTATGTTGTACCAAGACTCTTAGCTCGTTATGGTGTACCAAGACTCTTAGCTCGTTACGGAGTACTAAGACTCTTAGCTCGTTATGGTGTACCAAGACACTTTGCTCGTTATGTTGTACCAAGACACTTATCTCGTTATGTTGTACAAAGACACTTAGCTCGTTATGTTGTACCAAGACACTTAGCTCGTTATGTTATACCAAGACACTTATCTCGTTATGGTGTACCAAGACACTTAGCTCGTTATGTTGTACCAAGACACTTAGCTCGTTATGGTGTACCAAGTCTCTTAGCTCGTTACGGTGTACTAAGACTCTTAGCTCGTTATGGTGTACCAAGACACTTTACTCGTTATGTTGTACCAAGACACTTAGCTTGTTATGTTGTACCAAGACGCTTAGCTCGTTATGTTGTACCAAGACACTTAGCTCGTTATGTTGTACCAAGACACTTATCTCGTTATGTTTTACCAAGACACTTAGCTCGTTATGTTGTACCAAGACACTTAGATCGTGATGTTGTACCAAGACACTTAGATCGTTATGCTGTACCAAGACACTTAGTTCGTTATGTTATACCAAGACACTTAGCTCGTTATGTTGTACCAAGACACTTAGATCGTGATGTTGTACCAAGACATTTAGATCGTTATGCTGTACCAAGACACTTAGTTCGTTATGTTATACCAAGACACTTAGCTTGTTATGTTGTACCAAGACACTTAGCTCGTTATGTTGTACCAAGACACTTATCTCGTTATGTTTTACCAAGACACATAGCTCGTTATGTTGTACCAAGACACTTAGCTCGTTGTGTTGTACCAAGACACTTAGCCCGTTATGTTGTACCAAGACACTTAGCTCGTTATGTTGTACCAAGACACTTAGATCGTTATGCTGTACCAAGACACTTAGTTCGTTATGTTATACCAAGACACTTAGCTCGTTATGTTGTACCGAGACACTTACCTCGTTATATGGAACCAAGACACATAGCTCGTTATGTTGTACTAAGACTCTTAGCTCGTTATGTTGTACCGAGACACTTACCTCGTTATATGGAACCAAGACACTTAGCTCGTTATGTTGTACCAAGACACTTAGCTCGTTATGTTGTACCAAGACACTTAGCTCTTTATGTTGTACCGAGACACTTACCTCGTTATATGGAACCAAGACACTTAGCTCGTTATGTTGTACCAAGACACTTAGCTCTTTATATGGAACCAATACACTTAACTCGCTATGTTGTACCAAGACACTTAGCTCGTTATGTTGTACCAAGACACTTAGCTCTTTATGTTGTACCAAGACACTTACCTCGTTATATGGAACCAAGACACTTAGCTCGTTATGTTGTACCAAGACACTTAGCTCTGTTATTTCTTGATGCTATACGCTTGTAGCTTATTTTAAAAATCTCTTGTATTTTCCAACTCCAAAAAACTCGCTTGATTCCTTGGAGGTAGTGAGAGCTAGTGATGTCCTTTTTATTTACTGGAGGAAGTAGACCGATCTAAAAGGTCCATTAGGTTCATGGAGATGTATTCCTTGTTATCAGTTATGGACGATCAAAATACGACCTTTTGAAACGGGGGAAACTT
This sequence comes from Stictocephala bisonia, assembly GCA_035578905.1. Lineage (NCBI taxonomy): Eukaryota > Metazoa > Arthropoda > Insecta > Hemiptera > Membracidae > Stictocephala > Stictocephala bisonia. The sequence goes on along the minus strand of JAQJVL010000067.1, from coordinate 437,313 downwards.
GTGTTATTTGGCATCGAAGCAGAAGAAAGAGAACTTCTTTGTCGGCCGATCAGCCCGACATGTAAATTTACAATACAGTTTCGGTAGTGTAGAATGACATGCTGGACCGATCGGCCGACATTTTAAACATATTTATAAATAGAAAGTAATGTTAGACATTTGATCTAGTATTTATTTTATATGTGCATACCAAAAATCATACATATACGATGAGAATACAGGTTGGCACTACAGAGTATATCGCTTCGATAGTGCCTTGACACTTAACGTGCAGTATTATTAATAAAGTATTAATTTAGTTACTATTATATGAAAACATTTTATTATTATGAGTTTATGTATAGCCTGAGTAACAACACATATGTGTAGATACAGGCTGCGGGGATTTTTGTTTCAAAATATAAGGGAAATCACTGGATAGATTTGCTAATTTTATATATATATCTCAATAGTAAATATTTTGGCTTGAGGGTATTAAAAGGCTTCATGAATAGATGGCGTATTATATTAATAAGTCTTTAACAGTTTAAGACTATAATTTTAAATGGTAATCATTTCCGTTGATATTATTAGGGGTTAATAATCCTCAAAGAAATTAATAGGAAAAACTAGTTACCAGTACATTAATCACTCAAATGTTGTCAAAACATTTCGATACGCACATTATGGAATATTTTAGCAACAAATAAATAGGCAAAGCCTTGTAATATTGTTCATGCCTTTAATGCATATTTTTAGTGCAGCATTATTTATGTACCTCATTGTGTTACAATAAGCTGGTAATTCAATCAAATAATATACACAATTCCCAATTAACTTTACAAATATACACTAACAATGCAATGATAAACAAAGGAACGTAAATTATTTTGTAAAATCAAATACTTCATTCACACTTTATTGATACAGCTACCATAAATAAGACTATGCACTTTACAAAAAGTTGCTAAAAAAATGTCAGATAAACGGGTATCTTGTATAAAGGAGTTTTACAAGAGCGCAGTAGTAAAGGGCCCCTTTTAGATTGCACACTCAAAGATCCCTGGAAATGTACCCTTAAGGCGAATGTGAATGTTTCCCTGTTGTTCTCTTACTGAACCTTAGCATTGTCTTATTCGACTTTGTATTTTTTTTCCAAATAAGATTAAATACGTAAAATATTTAGACTTAAACGACGGTAAACATCTGCGGTACGAAAATATTTAGACTTAAACGACGGTAAACATCTGCGGTACGAAAATATTTAGACTTAAACGACGGTAAACATCTGCGGTACGAAAATATTTAGACTTAAACGACGGTAAACATCTGACACCGAAAATATTTAGACTTAAACGACGGTAAACATCTGCGGTACGAAAATATTTAGACTTAAACGACGGTAAACATCTGCGGTACGAAAATGTATAAATTGTAATAGGCTATATTTCCGCACCTGAAAGAGTCCTCTCTATGTTAAATAATAAATATATAAAATAATCCAGTTAAATAATAGATATAATTTTGGTACAGCCTTATAAATATATTCACCTATATTTTATGATATTTCTGTAAAAGTTAAAATTAATAAAACTGCATAGGACGAACACTATATACCAGGTACTACATACTTTGTGAGCTGCATACATAATGAGCTATATAAGACTCCAACAAGACCATGCTTTTCTTACGTTTATAGGTTTACTCTGTATATGAATCCTTATTTCAAATATTAGCAATGGAAAGTTATAAACTGAAACAAAAGTTTATTGTATTACTTTCGTTTGATGAAACGATTAATTAATTTCAACTACTTAGTTCTTTATAAGAACGTATAGAAAATATTCCGAAATGATAAAAAAAAAAAAAAAAAAAAAAAAAAAAAAAAAAACAAACAAAAAACAATAAACAATAAAATATATTTAGTTATGAAAAATAACTCAAATAAAATATTATTTAGGGCCTATAACATAGTTACAATTGTGATTAGGTAATTATAAAAATTACAATTGATGATTAATTCTACTAAAATACCTGAATTTAAGACATAATATTTTGAAAATTCTGATCGTTTGTTGTAAAACGTCCTCTTTTAAGAATAAAGTAAAAAGACTTTGTCCTCAAAGCATTTTACATATTTAGTCTATACTGGGGAGATGAACAATAAACCGTGTGAGTCAACTCCCTTTTTTTAAGTTTTACTACCTTTCAGAGATATTACCTCCAGAGTTGTTCATGCTTACTATAACTTCATACTAAATGAAGTAAATATGAAGAATACTAGTTTGCTTACATAAAATGAGAACATAAGGCGCTTTAGAAAGCAACAAAGATTTATCCCTGAGAGAAACAATTAAAAGGAAAATTATCTTTAGAAAATGTAAAGGGTTTACATAATTTTTTCTTTTTAATTGATTATAAGGTGTGTTTTTTTAATTATTATCATTTTACATAATATTAACTATATTAAAACTTCAGTACGTCTTTAATATTAATATTCCCTAAAATATTTCATTGCTTTATTTGCATTTATGTTGGTATTTGAATATTAGAAATGTAGATGTAATATCTTTAACGTATACAGGTTTAAGATCCGTGTAGTCTTAACGCATCAATTAAATTGCACATTTAATATTTAAAAATACTTAGTTTATTAGGTGTTTTATATTTTCGTATTATTTAATGAGAGTTACTGGAATTGTAATTTATTTTATTAAATGTATCAAGTAAGCTTTGTTAAATTTTTTTTTATTCGTACGTATTATTACTGTTTTGTGTTTTCTGTCAAACGAAGGTGGTCTGGTGGGGTATACACATTGACAAACTGGCCTTAATTTAGGTTTGTTCTCTGATTGGATGTTAAATTTACGAAGTCATAAAATAGAACAGCAGACTAATTTATTTACCTATTTGTAAAACTATTTAGAATTACCATATTTCAGACTAATGATATTTAAATATCAGTACTAAAGTTTTCCCAGTATTTATCAATAAATGGGTATTTTTAATTAAATATGATTTAATTATATAAATTTTCCTCGATTACATGTTCATATTATAATTTCACGTTGTTGTAAATGTTAAATATTCTTTCATGAGCCAACTTTTGGTGTAGTTTCGGTTGGTTTTTTGTAAGTTTGAGTATTAGCTGATAAAATATTCCGTTGTTTGAATCCCACTAAGCAAAACTTTGGTTATATTCATACAATAATAAAACATTAGTTTATTACAATATATTACAATTCAAACGAAATGAATCATTTTAGTATTTAGTTTTTAATGTATAAGTGTTCCGATACACCTACTGTACAACTATATGAGCAAACGGCTCCTATAAAATGAAGGAATATAGTTGTATTTTCCATTTGTATTTACTTGCCTTGCCCTCCTTTGATTGCATTACAATGTAAATTCTTTAGAGCCAAAAGTAGTTGTAAAAGCTTAATGGTTGCCATTAGTTATGTGCCAGCTGCATGGGACGTCCCAGGAGTATTGCTTCCGTCAAAGGCAGGATAGCCACAAGGTAATCTGTCTACACAAGAGGAATCAGTTAGGGTTTGATGGTGTTTACGATAATTAATTGAACGACATATCGATATGACCTATATAGTTTGTTATAAAGCTACCATCAATATTATTCAGTTTGACTTGGAGTAGTAGACGTTTTATTTACTCCCCTTCCGGTTTAGTTAAGTAAGAGAAATAATAATAATCATGTGGTAATCTACTAAACTGTTTTGCGTGATCAAGCAAATAAATTGAAGACAAATCAAAATACAAGTATACAAAATAGTAGACAAAATATACAAGTAAGGAGGTATTAGTCCACCCAACTCAAATATACAAGTGAGGTGATATTGGTTCACCTAACCCACCCAAACAAGTACTGTAAGTTAATATTGGCCCACCCATCCAAAATATACAAGTAAGGTGGTATTAGTCCACCCAACTGAAATATACAAGAGAGGTGGTATTGGTTCACCTAACCCACCCAAACAAGTAAGTTAATATTGGCCCACCCATCCAAAATATACAAGTAAGGTGGTATTAGTCCACCCAACTCAAATATACAAGTGAGGTGATATTGGTTCACCCAACCCACCCAAACAAGTAAGTAATTATTGGCCCACCCATCCAAAATATACAAGTAAGTTGGTATTAGTCCACCCAACTCAAATATACAAGTGAGGTGGTATTGGTTCACCCAACCCACCCAAACAAGTAAGTTAATATTGGCCCACCCATCCAAAATATACAAGTAAGGTGGTATTAGTCCACCCAACTCAAATATACAAGTGAAGTGGTATTGGTTCACCCAACCCACCCAAACAAGTAGGTTAATATTGGCCCACCCATCCAAAATATACAAGTAAGGTGGTATTAGTCCACCCAACTCAAATATACAAGTGAGGTGGTATTGTTTCACCTAACCCACCCAAACAAAGAGGTTGATATTGGCCCACCCAACCCACCCATACAAGTAAGGTGGTATCTGCCCACCTACCCGGTACATACGTAGAGTTATAATCACTCACAAAGCTTGAATTAGTTCACATACAAAACTGGATATACCACCAAGCATCCCTGAAATGTGAGGCCCGAGGTAAGTAGAAATTGATAACCTTGACTCAGATGTAAGCAGACCTACCCAACTAAATAGTGCTAAAAATGTTATAACAAAATAACATTCAACCCGTAAAATACTTATATGAATTTGTTATTGTAAATGGTCCTTATACACATGTTAGCAGTATTACTAAACATTTTATAACAAAATAACTTTCAACCCGTCAAATACTTATATGAATATGTTATTGTAAGTGGTCCTTATACACATGTTAGCAATATTACTAAACATTTTATAACAAAATAACTTTCAAACCGTCAAATACTTAAATGAATATGTTATTGTAAGTGGCCCTTATACACATGTTAGCAGTATTACTAAACATTTTATAACAAAATAACTTTCAACCCGTCAAATACTTATATGAATATGTTATTGTAAGTGGTTCTTATACACATGTTGGCAGTATTAATAAACATTTTATAACAAAATAACATTCAACCCGTCAAATACTTATATTAATATGTTATTGTAAGTGGTCCTTATACACATGTTAGCAGTATTACCAAACATTTTATAACAAAATAACATTCAACCCGTCAAATACTTAAATGAATATGTTATTGTAAGTGGTCCTTATACACATGTTAGCAGTATTACTAAACATTTTATAACAAAATAACTTTCAACCCGTCAAATACTTATATGAATATGTTATTGTAAGTGGTCCTTATACACATGGTAGCAGTGTTACTAAACATTTTATAACAAAATAACTTTCAACCCGTCAAATACTTAAATGAATATGTTATTGTAAGTGCTCCTTATACACATGTTAGCAGTATTACGAAACATTTTATAACAAAATAACTTTTAACCCGTCAAATACTTATATGAATATGCTATTGTAAGTGGTCCTTATACACATGTTAGCAGTATTACTAAACATTTTATAACAAAATAACTTTCAACCCGTCAAATACTTATATGAATATGCTATTGTAAGTGGTCCTTATACACATGTTAGCAGTATTACTAAACATTTTATAACAAAATAACTTTCAACCCATCAAATACTTATATGAATATGTTATTGTAAGTGGTCCTTATACACATGTTAGCAGTATTACTAAAAATGTTTGTTCATTTTTAATGGTAATTATTATCATTACACGTACTGTACTACGAATATATTCAGCCAATCAGCTGACCATTTAAAATCAATAATTTAAAAATATTACATAATTTCATTTTGTACTTTGTCAGTTTTTCTTCAAGGATAAGTACTGAGGATGAAACATTTAATATCCTTAATTAATTTAAACTGGATACAGAACATCTCAAAAACTAATGACAAAGTTGAACTAACTTTGATTTTACTTATATATTTACAATCTTTTTTTGCAAACTAATAATTGATATTACGATGTGTAATCAATATTGCTTAGCTATTCTTTAATTTCTGCAGTAACTAAATAAGTAAATTAATTGATAATTACGCATTGTTAGAAAGTATGCAATCAATATGAAATTGAAATACTAATTTCACTAGCGATTATAGACAGTTGATATTTTAATAATATAACTATTTGGTTTTTAATTAAGAAACGATAGATAATGTGATCATACAAGAATGGCAATAACGTGGTCCTATAGTTTACTACCCAATATTAATAGTGTGTGAGATGTAGTTCTATAACATCAATACTAAAATATCTGTTTAATAAGTTCAGTACACGATAAGTAGTTAATTATTGAACTACGGAAAAGAATAATTCATTTTTACACTGTAATTTAACTTCATTTCATATCTAGATAATTCAATACATATCTAGATATAACAATTTTGTGCTGTATTAGTATGATTCAAGAGTTTTGGTTTGTTACTGAACTGAACAGCAAATGCACGATTACAGCTTGTAATTTGTGGAGGATGCCTCAAGAGATTAGGGGTACGGGAGTCTTGATTATAAACACTGTAGAACGGTGGAACTTGTACATTATATCGAGGGGTTTATGGGGCCCCGGTTACCACCTTAGTGTAAACACTGTACAATGCCATAATGTAGTAAGTAATTAATGGGCGCTTTGCATATCATTGACGAACTATTATATTATGTTTAGTTCAAAATGGTTTTGCCAACCTTCAGTAGCCTTAATAACTGAAATCTCACTAAATACATAGAATATTAGTAAGATAATATTAGTATGATCAAATATCATATCCCAACAAATATGTGATAAAGTTATTAGAATTTATTCCTTTACACATTATCAAAGTTATATTACTTGTAATGCTTTTAAACCCAAATAATGGACTTAACCAGTAAGCATCATGTAACACATGAATGCATGTATTGGCTAATTGGTAACCAATAACTACGATTGGGAAAATTTCATTTCTATAAATAATGTATAAATAATAGACTTTATACGCTGTCAAAATTAAACATGAATAAGATCGTAGTCAGGTTAATATACATAAGTATTACTTGAAACAAAGTAGCCCGTAATTAGCTTTACAACCACCCTGATCTACTTGGGTATGCAACATATTGTAACCACTGTAAAACCTTGATACACTTGGTTAGCCATCATAACTCAACTTGGTCTCAACCATGATCAACTATGAAGTAACCTTACAATATAACCTAATATTATTGTAAAAGGTTTATACAACATGGATAGCATATTCCTAAACATTTATAACAAAATAACTTTCAACCCGTCAAACACTTATATGAATATGTTATTGTAAGTGGTCCTTATACACATGGTAGCAGTATTACTAAACATTTTATAACAAAATAACTTTCAACCCGTCAAATACTTAAATGAATATGTTATTGTAAATGGTCCTTATACACATGGTAGCAGTATTACTAAAAATGTTATAGCAAAATAACATTCAACCCGTCAAATACTTAAATGAATATGTTATTGTAAGTGGTCCTTATACACATGTTAGCAGTATTACTAAACATTTTATAACAAATTAACTTTCAACCCGTCAAATACTTATATGAATATGTTATTGTAAATGATCCTTATAAACATGGTAGCAGTATTACTAAACATTTTATAACAAAATAACTTTCAACCCGTCAAATACTTAAATGAATATGTTATTGTAAGTGGTCCTTATACACATGGTAGCAGTATTAATAAACATTTTATAACAAAATAACTTTCAACCCGTCAAATACTTAAATGAATATGTTATTGTAAATGGTCCTTATACACATGGTAGCAGTATTACTAAAAATGTTATAACAAAATAACATTCAACCCGTCAAATACTTAAATGAATATGTTATTGTAAGTGGTCCTTATACACATGTTAGCAGTATTACTAAACATTTTATAACAAATTAACTTTCAACCCGTCAAATACTTATATGAACATGTTATTGTAAATGATCCTTATACACATGGTAGCAGTATTACTAAACATTTTATAACAAAATAACTTTCAACCCGTCAAACACTTATATGAATATGTTATTGTAAGTGGTCCTTATACACATGGTAGCAGTATTACTAAACATTTTATAACAAAATAACTTTCAACCCGTCAAATACTTAAATGAATATGTTATTGTAAATGGTCCTTATACACATGGTAGCAGTATTACTAAAAATGTTATAACAAAATAACATTCAACCCGTCAAATACTTAAATGAATATGTTATTGTAAGTGGTCCTTATACACATGCTAGCAGTATTACTAAACATTTTATAAGAAATTAACTTTCAACCCGTCAAATACTTATATGAATATGTTATTGTAAATGATCCTTATACACATGGTAGCAGTATTACTAAACATTTTATAACAAAATAACTTTCAACCCGTCAAATACTTATATGAATATGTTATTGTAAGTGGTCCTTATACACATGGTAGCAGTATTACTAAACATTTTATAACAAAATAACTTTCAACCCGTCAAATACTTATATGAATATGCTATTGTAAGTGGTCCTTATACACATGGTAGCAGTATTACTAAACATTCTATAACAAAATAATTTTCAACCCGTCAAATACTTAAATGAATATGTTATTGTAAGTGGTCCTTATACACATGGTAGCAGTATTACTAAACATTTTATAACAAAATAACTTTCAACCCGTCAAACACTTATATGAATATGTTATTGTAAGTGGTCCTTATACACATGGTAGCAGTATTACTAAACATTTTATAACAAAATAACTTTCAACCCGTCAAATACTTAAATGAATATGTTATTGTAAATGGTCCTTATACACATGGTAGCAGTATTACTAAAAATGTTATAGCAAAATAACATTCAACCCGTCAAATACTTAAATGAATATGTTATTGTAAGTGGTCCTTATACACATGTTAGCAGTATTACTAAACATTTTATAACAAATTAACTTTCAACCCGTCAAATACTTATATGAATATGTTATTGTAAATGATCCTTATAAACATGGTAGCAGTATTACTAAACATTTTATAACAAAATAACTTTCAACCCGTCAAATACTTAAATGAATATGTTATTGTAAGTGGTCCTTATACACATGGTAGCAGTATTAATAAACATTTTATAACAAAATAACTTTCAACCCGTCAAATACTTAAATGAATATGTTATTGTAAATGGTCCTTATACACATGGTAGCAGTATTACTAAAAATGTTATAACAAAATAACATTCAACCCGTCAAATACTTAAATGAATATGTTATTGTAAGTGGTCCTTATACACATGTTAGCAGTATTACTAAACATTTTATAACAAATTAACTTTCAACCCGTCAAATACTTATATGAACATGTTATTGTAAATGATCCTTATACACATGGTAGCAGTATTACTAAACATTTTATAACAAAATAACTTTCAACCCGTCAAACACTTATATGAATATGTTATTGTAAGTGGTCCTTATACACATGGTAGCAGTATTACTAAACATTTTATAACAAAATAACTTTCAACCCGTCAAATACTTAAATGAATATGTTATTGTAAATGGTCCTTATACACATGGTAGCAGTATTACTAAAAATGTTATAACAAAATAACATTCAACCCGTCAAATACTTAAATGAATATGTTATTGTAAGTGGTCCTTATACACATGCTAGCAGTATTACTAAACATTTTATAAGAAATTAACTTTCAACCCGTCAAATACTTATATGAATATGTTATTGTAAATGATCCTTATACACATGGTAGCAGTATTACTAAACATTTTATAACAAAATAACTTTCAACCCGTCAAATACTTATATGAATATGTTATTGTAAGTGGTCCTTATACACATGGTAGCAGTATTACTAAACATTTTATAACAAAATAACTTTCAACCCGTCAAATACTTATATGAATATGCTATTGTAAGTGGTCCTTATACACATGGTAGCAGTATTACTAAACATTCTATAACAAAATAATTTTCAACCCGTCAAATACTTAAATGAATATGTTATTGTAAGTGGTCCTTATACACATGGTAGCAGTATTACTAAACATTTTATAACAAAATAACTTTCAACCCGTCAAATACTTATATGAATATGTTATTGTAAATGGTCCTTATACACATGTTAGCAGTATTACTAAAAATGTTTGTTCATTTTTAATGGTAATTATCATTATCATTACACGTACTGTACTACGAATATATTCAGCCAATCAGCTGACCATTTAAAATCAATAATTTAAAAGTATTACATAATTTCATTTTGTACTTTGTCAGTTATTCTTCAAGGATAATTACTGAGGATGAAACATTTCATATCCTTAATTAATTTAAACTGGATACAGAACATCTCAAAAACTAATGACAAAGTTGAACTAACTTTGATTTTACTTATATATTTACAATCTTCTTTTGCAAACTAATAATTGATATTACGATGTGTAACCAATATTGCTTAGCTATTCTTTAATTTCTGCAGTAACTAAATAAGTAAAAGTAATTGATAATTACGCATTGTTAGAAAGTATGCAATCAATATGAAATTGAAATACTAATTTCACTAGCGATTATAGACAGTTGATATTTTAATAATATAACTATTTGGTTTTTAATTAAGAAACGATAGATAATGTGATCATACAAGAATAGCAATAACGTGGTCCTATAGTTTACTACCCAATATTAATAGTGTGGGAGATGTAGTTCTATAACATCAATACTAAAATATCTGTTTAATAAGTTCAGTAAGTAGTTAATTATTGAACTACGGAAAAGAATAATTCATTTTTACACTGTAATTTAACTTCATTTCATATCTAGATAATTCAATACATATCTAGATATAACAATTTTGTGCTGTATTAGTATGATTCAAGAGTTTTGGTTTGTTACTGAACTGAACAGCAAATTCACCATTACAGCTTGTAATTTGTGGAGGATGCCTCAAGAGATTAGGGGTACGGGAGTCTTGATTATAAACACTGTAGAACGGTGGAACTTGTACATTATATCGAGGGGTTTATGGGGCCCCGGTTACCACCTTAGTGTAAACACTGTACAATGCCATAATGTAGTAAGTAATTAATGGGGCGCTTTGCATATCATTGACGAACTATTATATTATGTTTAATTCAAAATGGTTTGCCAACCTTCAGTAGCCTTAATAAACTGAAATCTCACTAAATACATAGAATATTAGTAAGATAATATTAGTATGATCAAATATCATATCCCAACAAATATGTGATAAAGTATTAGAGATTTATTCGTTGTAACATCATTATCAAATGTTATACTGTACTTGTATTGCGTTTATAAACCCAAATAATGGACTACAAGAAAGCATCATTGTAGACATCATGTAATGCCATGTATGGGCTAATTGGATAAGACCAATAACTGAACTGATTTGGGAAAATTTTTCATTTCTATAAATAAGTGAAAATATTAGGACTTTTATAGCTGCATACAATGTAAACATATAATAAGATCGATAGTCAGAGTAATATACTATATAGTATATTGAAACAAAGGTAGCCGCCCCGTAATTAGCTTTGACAACCACCCGTGATCTACTTGGGTAGCAACCATATTGAACCACGGTAGCAACCTTGAGACACTTGGTTAGCCATCAGTAATCAGCTTGGGTCGTCAACCATGATCAACTAGGAAAGTAACCTTAATCAATAGTAACCTTAATAATTATGTCAAAAGGTTAAATAAACCGCACCCAGCTATCCTCGACCACCCTTAAACGTACAGTGGTCTTGACCCACTCACCCACACATATACGTACAGTGGTGAAGATAATGGGTGGCATGTTGGGAATAGAAGCTATTTATTAATTTTATTTATTTAAACATCTAATTTGTCAAAATGTGTTGTAATACATTAAAAGTTCGAGTTGAAGGCAAAGTTTGCTTAAGGAAAATGGTGCTAAGAGTTTAAAAATAGGTCAAATTATTTTTATGTCCATCCTACCGTACGTGTACGGACGGCGGGCAGCTGAGTCAAAACCACTATACATGTATGGCTGGATGGTTGGATTACCACTGCTGCGTGGTTATGGGGAGGGTGGGTTAGTACCACCATATATGTACGAGGTAGGTGGGTGTTCATAAACCACCCTAAGTGAATGGGCTTGCGAGTTCACTATTTATGGTAGAATAACATATTATATATAGGAAAGGTTCAGTATACTGTAGGTTAGGTTACGTTCCGTTGATTAATTTCGTTGGATTAGATTAGCTGTATTAATCTATCTATTAGAAAAATAAAATTTTATTTTGCCCTTTTTAACATACTAGCTGTACCCACCCGCTTCACCGGTCAGAATATCGAGTTTTGATTGTATAATTAAAATATGCATCAAGCTTTCAGTTTACACTGCATCCAATTTACATATCCAATTTAAAACAGCTAATGTTATGTATAAATTACTACTACTGTACTAAATTATTTTTAATTTTAAAGTTTAGCCAACCACAATTTGATTTGATTTGTTTTTATTTAATAGCTATTAATCAAATAAATCAATCTATTAATAGCTTCATAAGAATACCAAATGAATTTTGGAGGCCAGTAGGACGGAGTCCTGAGGTTGGAGAGGAACATCCTTCTTTGTGAGCGTCTAGAAGCCAAGATAATCGTATGTACAATATTTCAAATTAATTGGAGGTATATTTTGGGAGAAATAATGAGGAGTGGTAAATGGCTTTTTTACCATATATATATATACATATAGATGATTAATATTGTAATCTTGATATTTCAATCTAACTTTTCTTGTAGTTTACAAAGTATGTCTAAAAGAATCTGAAAGTCTACTTTTAGACGCCGTAAAGTACGGCAATTGACTCTAAATCAATGAAATGTTGAGGTTATCGCCATGTATAGGCAGGTCCGATGAACTTGCTGTACATGTGCACTAAAGAACATAATAAATGTAAACGTACAACATTTATAGAAACAAATTAGTAAAATCTACTCCATAGCTTTATGCGTACAGCGTATTTTGAAGTTACTCTTGACCCATTATAAAATAAAATACCTACATGTCGATTTGATATTTCTACTAGGCATCTGATTACTAAATTATGCTGAAAATATTTATACACAAATTTTGTCTATCAATTTATTCACAAGGAGTAAGACCATTTTGGACCATAGGAACTTATTATTCATGCGAGGTAACGCGGCGTGGTACCACCTGCGTGCCATGGGTGTTAACATTGTGAAGCTGTCACCGGTGACAGAATTTGTAATGCCTGGGATTACGTCTTGTGATTGATTGATGAGTTGAGTTTATTTGACAAGTACGAACCCCTCAAATACTCACCAGAACCTGTTTGACTCAAAATAAACATAATAATTATATCATATTAACTAATTATAGCAGGCATAGAGGAGTGGTTAGCAACTGTTTAACTTAACTTCAACTATGGAAGTCCTTGAAGGAAAATACAGCAATTACATAGTGTTATAATACGTAGAACAATGATTGTCCATACTGTAAAGTAACATGACTAAAAGAAGATTATTAGAAAAATCACAAGTAGAAGCTAATCGATAAAATAAAAAAATATTTATCGGCTTAGTTTTATTTCATTTTTTCTAACTCTTTTAGCTATTTTTATATAAATATGTATGCTGAATACATTAATTTCCTAAAGACATTTCATTAGCTCCACTAAGTATGGAAATACTTGCCAGTGGGGACCATAATTAACTTCACTATATGTATATAATTTAATAACTAAATACAAGATAACTTTAAAGAGAAGGGGGTAGAGATAGAGAGAGGGGAGAGAGAGAGAGAGAGCGCAACTAATTTACTGTAGGGTGTAAAATGTGTTGACGAAACTCAAGCACGGAAAATTTTAACTTTAAAGGGAAGCAAAGAAGTTAGCCCAAAGTCTTGCCTAGGATCCATGTCTGTATTTCTATATATGGACCTCTGTCTTCCTTTTGGAAGATTTTTATGCTCTTGAAAGCCGAATTGCTTTATACACCCACCCACCCATACATTCAGTGGTGGTGACATTTTATTACTAAGTAAAAACAACTAATCTATACATTAAATGTGACCAGTAGTGAGAATTTTACAATCCTAAATATAATAGTGTCAATAAATAACAATAGTACAAAGTTGTACATTTTTAACTACTTATCACTGAGTTTGTGGCCCCATTAATCCTCTTAGAAAGTGGTTCTTCAACCAAAAACCTGTTTTCATCCAGGCATTTCTTATTCTGATTACTTCCTAGCAACAACAACTAACTAACGTAATTCACTATCTTATGAAGAAAAAAGTAAAAGTATTTTAATTTAATATATGAGTTAAATTGAATTAACTAAAAGTTGGTATAAGCTTTTCCGTTACTAATGGCCATTAAAATGTGGTCTTGTAATAACTAAGCATTTTTTGTGTAATTGGAAATATTATTGTAAGCACTGTGATATTTTTAGTTTTTGTTGAAATATGCCTGTCATGTGCAAAATGTAAATGTATTATTTAAATATTTTTTGAATTGTATACACTATATTGAAATGGTCATGTAATGCAGACTGTTTATAATATGCAGTTGACTAATCTGAGTCAATTGTATATTATAAACAGACTGCATTTACGGTTATATTAAATTACATAACTTTGAATCTTTTACCTTATATTTTTGTGTATATAAGCAAAACATATACTACAAACTTTTGTCATTACTTAAAATTTAGTATTCAACCAAGTGTTTATTCCATACTGATATAATGTTTCTTGTTGACGATGCTAGTACCTACCTTGGCCTAATGGTCTGTACATTTTCTTTTGTTGAGAAGAGGGGAAAAACTATTTACCTTTATTAATAATCCTTTTTAATGTAAGTATGCAGATAAGATTTTAAAAGTGAACAAAATTATAATTTTTATAATAATAATTGCAATAATGAAATTATAATATGTCTCCCTATCAATGTTATGCCGTATAGTTTTATATATCTGTTCAAGTTTGTATCCATTTATACTTTTCTAGTTAGCAATTTTACCTCGATAATGATCTCATTATGCTTTTTTTACACATCGAAATGCTAAAGTTACGCATAAGACACTGCATAACAATAGCATCATCATACAGTGAGTTTTAGTAACAGTGAAATATGTTAATAGTTTTAATATTAAGTTTTTAAAATAATTGAGGTTACGTTAAAAAATATTTAGGGTGTAATATGTTAGCACTTTTTCTCGCATTATTTAGAACGTTACAACTAAGGGTTTCCAGTCGTAATTACCCACGTAGTCAATCTACGTTAACATTTTCGTCAATATTTTCAATTCTGCACCACACACATGCTAAACTTATAAAGGATAACAAATTCTACACTGGTATTTAAATGGTAAAGGTGTATAAAACAGTAATAACCATAGGTATGTAAAAGGAAAATTCCTTTTACATAAGGATTTTTATTAAAATTAATAAATGAATAATTTTTATTTAGTTTGCAGTAACTCTGATTCTTATTTGATGCATTTCTAAGTTATAATTAACTATTATTTTAAATTGTTATAAATACTATAAAATATTGTTACAACTACAATATATAAAATATAGACTATGAATGTTAGATTCAATGAATCTGGAGTATTTTATTACATTCTGTCGTAATAAACAGCACCATTTCCACTAAACTAACGCCTTTTGTGTAATTATTCAGAGTTAAACTCATTAAGGAAGGCAGGGTAGAATGAATGTTAATTATATGAATTCTGAGTTCTCTTAGTACCTATTTAATTTATACTCTTACTTTTAAAGGTCAACGAAATACAATGAAACATAACGTAATATTGAGCTATGAAATGACCATGCAACTATTTAGTAAAATAACCAATATACTATTGTTGGAGTTGTTACTTAACTCTGATTGTTAGATTAACCTACCTCATCAGCAGGTGAACTATTAAATACTGAATCCTAAAAACGTTTATTTTATACATATTTAAATATCCAAAGATCAAATACCAAATGATTTTTTTGTTAATACAGCCCTAAATATCTATTTATTGCTGGTTTCAGAAATGTTGGGTAGTCAAAAAAAATAATAATAATAAAATAAAAACCTGTATGAAAAGTACATTAATGTCGTTTATCTAAGCCAGTGGCATTTATTGACCAAGTAATTGTGTAAAAAAAAATTAAAAAATCATCCTGTTTGTTTCATGTTGCCTGATTTTATTACGTATACAATGAATGAGGTTTGTTACAATTTAACTTAATACGGTATATATGAACAGGTGTACTACAATTTAAAATAATCTTCTTTCTAAGCTTTGGAATCCTTTTAAAGTGTAAGATTAACAATGCCTTTAAAACACTTCATCTATAATCGAATTCCCTTTTCGTCTATAAACTGACAGAATAAGGTCTACTCATAAATTGTTTTAACAATGTATTAGTAAATCTATGCCACAAATATATGTGAGGTGTACAGAGGTTTGTTGTATTCACATAGAATTGTTGAAAGTGAGGCTAGTAGGTTTGTCAAATATGTGACTACTTGTTCAACAATTCAAGTATTTTATCTTATTATTCATGTTGTGAAATGTAAGGATTGGGTAGTGAAACTTCAAAAATCAAATACTAATAAAATATTGTAAATTTGAGCTGGAGTTTATATTGGTATTCTTATATTTTTATAAAGTTTTACAAAATACCCATAAAACACTTGTTCACTAAATAAAACAAAGTTAAAAAAGTTTGTTATTGGTAATTTGTAAAAATATAAAAAATTAATAAAATATTTAAAAAATAGTAAAAAGATTCATTTTCAAATGCACATAACAATATAAATTCAAAATTATGTAATATTTCATTAACAATTTAAAGAAATTGCACCTAAGGGCTCATTGTACAAAGTACAAACTGCTTTTATTGGCAAAGATAACATATATTAAAGAAAAGTATGTATCAAATAGCAATGTTCAATAATTACGTTTGAATAAAACCAAAGGGAAGATTAATATATAAAATACATGCATTGTGATATCTTATTATGCTACAATTAATAATCGAAAGAAAATATTGGTTAAATATATATATATATATATATACATATATATATGTATATATATATATATATATATATATATATATATATATATATATATATATATATACATATATATATATATATATATATATATATATATACATATACTGAATGACCTCTTTGGATGAACAATGTCTAATGGATTAAACTGCCATTTATGGATAGTAGAATTTTAACAAAATAAAATTGTCCATTATATAATTTTAAAAATTAATACATCATACAACTAAGTCTTATCCATGAAATTTATCCTGGTTGGTTTATTTTACTTAGCAATTATTTATTAATATTTTTACATTCATATTTTTAATCTTTAAAATACTAGTTTCACATTTACATTTAAATCAGTTTTATAAATAACCAATTAATATTTAGTTAGTTTACAAAGTATTTTTAACATTAGACCAATACATATTAATAATAATAATAACCTATGGCTCAAAACAATAATATTAATTTACTTATATAATAATAAAAAGGTCCTGATAGATTATGGATGTTAACTGAAAGGGAAAGATATTGACATTTCTGAATTTAATAACTCCTATATTAACTTAGAAAATCGCATTTAGATGATGGAAACATTTTATTGATGATCTGTCATCTCCAACATGGCCTGTCGAGTCAAGGCTGTTTGTTGTACTTTAATTAGTTAATTTCTTGGGATTAATTTGTGAAGCTTCAAATTACGTGTATTTGAATCGTCATCTTGTATGTTCAGCTTCTTAGATTACAAAGTCAGGAGAGAGTTCGTGAATGTTTCTACACTTTCTTTATAGAAATACTCTCCAATTATACAATAACTGAATAACACATGACTGGAGATGAGCAAGTGGCTCTTTGTAAAAGTGTACTTCATTTATAATAAATCCTCACTCAATATTGGCCGGAAAATGTAATACGAGTGAATATTTCAATACGTCACCACAGTAGTAATCTTTGTTGGTGTTTCATAATTCATTATCATTATCATAAATCATAATTCATGTACTTAATAATTCATAACTACTGCTTAGTAACGTGAACCTTAATTTCATAATTGATAGTTTATAGTTAAGTAAAAGCGTATAATTACATAAATTTATTAATTTATTTTCTAGTTCTTCAGAACATTCACAAGGAAACAAGATTTATAAACTTTAACAGTGCATTAAAGTTTACTTAGTTTACAAAGATAATTAAAATTTTATTTCCTCTTTAGATTTATAAACTTTAACAGAGCATAAAGTTTCCTGTGTTAACAAAGATAATTAAAATTTCATTGCCTCTTTAGGTTTATAAACTTTAACAGTGCATTAAAGTTTACTTAGTTTACAAAGATAATTAAAATTTCATTGCATCTTTAGATCTATAAACTTTAACAGAGCATAAAGTTTCCTTAGCTTACAAAGATAATTAAAATTTCATTGCCTCTTTAGATTTATAAATTTTAACAGTGCATTAAAGTTTACTTAGTTTACAAAGATAATTAAAATTTCATTTCCTCTTTAGATTTATAAACTTTAAAAGAGCATAAACTTTACTTAGTTTACAAAGATAATTAAAGTGTCATTGCCTCTTTAGATTTATAAATTTTAAGAGAGCATAAAGTTTCCTTAGTTTACAAAGATAATTAAAATTTCATTTCCTCTTTAGATTTATAAATTTTAACAGAGCATAAAGTTTCCTTAGTTTACAAAGATAATTAAAATTCATTGCCTCTTTAGATTTATAAACTTTAACAGAGCATAAAGTTTCCTTAGCTTACAAAGATAATTAAAATGTCATTGCCTCTTTAGATTTATAAATTTTAAGAGAGCATAAAGTTTACTTAGTTTACAAAGATAATTAAAATTCATTTCCTCTTTAGATTTATAAACTTTAAAAGAGCATAAACTTTACTTAGTTTACAAAGATAATTAAAATGTCATTGCCTCTTTAGATTTATAAATTTTAACAGAGCATAAAGTTTCCTTAGTTTACAAAGATAATTAAAATTTCATTTCCTCTTTAGATTTATAAATTTTAACAGAGCATAAAGTTTCCTTAGTTTACAAAGATAATTAAAATGTCATTGCCTCTTTAGATTTATAAACTTTAACAGAGCATAAAGTTTCCTTAGTTTACAAAGATAATTAAAATTTCATTTCCTCTTTAGATTTATAAATTTTAAGAGAGCATAAAGTTTACTTAGTTTACAAAGATAATTAAAATTCATTTCCTCTTTAGATTTATAAACTTTAAAAGAGCATAAACTTTACTTAGTTTACAAAGATAATTAAAATGTCATTGCCTCTTTAGATTTATAAATTTTAACAGAGCATAAAGTTTCCTTAGCTTACAAAGATAATTAAAATTTCATTGCCTCTTTAGATTTATAAACTTTAACAGAGCATAAAGTTTCCTTAGCTTACAAAGATAATTAAAATTTCATTTCCTCTTTAGATTTATAAACTTTAAAAGAGCATAAAGTTTACTTAGTTTACAAAGATAATTAAAATTCATTGCCTCTTTAGATTTATAAATTTTAAAAGAGCATAAAGTTTACTTAGTTTACAAAGATAATTAAAATTCATTGCCTCTTTAGATTTATAAATTTTAAAAGAGCATAAAGTTTACTTAGTTAACAAAGATAATTAAAATTTCATTTCTTCTTTAGATTTATAAACTTTAAAAGAGCATAAAGTTTACTTAGTTAACAAAGATAATTAAAATTTCATTTCTTCTTTAGATTTATAAACTTTAAAAGAGCATAAAGTTTACTTAGTTTACAAAGATAATTAAAATTCATTTCCACTTTAGATTTATAAACTTTAAAAGAGCATAAAGTTTACTTAGTTAACAAAGATAATTAAAATTTCATTTCTTCTTTAGATTTATAAACTTTAAAAGAGCATAAAGTTTACTTAGTTAACAAAGATAATTAAAATTTAATTTCTTCTTTAGATTTATAAACTTTAAAAGAGCATAAAGTTTACTTAGTTTACAAAGATAATTAAAATTCATTTCCTCTTTAGATTTATAAATTTTAAAAGAGCATAAAGTTTACTTAGTTAACAAAGATAATTAAAATTTCATTTCTTCTTTAGATTTATAAACTTTAAAAGAGCATAAAGTTTACTTAGTTTACAAAGATAATTAAAATTCATTTCCTCTTTAGATTTATAAATTTTAAAAGAGCATAAAGTTTACTTAGTTTACAAAGATAATTAAAATTCATTTCCTCTTTAGATTTATAAACTTTAAAAGAGCATAAAGTTTACTTAGTTTACAAAGATAATTAAAATTCATTTCCTCTTTAGATTTATAAATTTTAAAAGAGCATAAACTTTACTTAGTTAACAAAGATAATTAAAATTCATTTCCTCTTTAGATTTATAAATTTTAAAAGAGCATAAACTTTACTTAGTTAACAAAGATAATTAAAATTCATTTCCTCTTTAGATTTATAAATTTTAAAAGAGCATAAACTTTACTTAGTTAACAAAGATAATTAAAATTCATTTCCTCTTTAGATTTATAAATTTTAAAAGAGCATAAAGTTTACTTAGTTTACAAAGATAATTAAAATTCATTTCCTCTTTAGATTTATAAACTTTAAAAGAGCATAAAGTTTACTTAGTTTACAAAGATAATTAAAATTCATTTCCTCTTTAGATTTATAAACTTTAAAAGAGCATAAACTTTACTTAGTTTACAAAGATAATTAAAATTCATTGCCTCTTTAGATTTATAAATTTTAAAAGAGCATAAAGTTTACTTAGTTAACAAAGATAATTAAAATTTCATTTCTTCTTTAGATTTATAAACTTTAAAAGAGCATAAAGTTTACTTAGCTTACAAAGATAATTAAAATTTCATTTCCTCTTTAGATTTATAAACTTTAAAAGAGCATAAAGTTTACTTAGTTTACAAAGATAATTAAAATTCATTGCCTCTTTAGATTTATAAATTTTAAAAGAGCATAAAGTTTACTTAGTTTACAAAGATAATTAAAATTCATTGCCTCTTTAGATTTATAAATTTTAAAAGAGCATAAAGTTTACTTAGTTAACAAAGATAATTAAAATTTCATTTCTTCTTTAGATTTATAAACTTTAAAAGAGCATAAAGTTTACTTAGTTAACAAAGATAATTAAAATTTCATTTCTTCTTTAGATTTATAAACTTTAAAAGAGCATAAAGTTTACTTAGTTTACAAAGATAATTAAAATTCATTTCCACTTTAGATTTATAAACTTTAAAAGAGCATAAAGTTTACTTAGTTAACAAAGATAATTAAAATTTCATTTCTTCTTTAGATTTATAAACTTTAAAAGAGCATAAAGTTTACTTAGTTAACAAAGATAATTAAAATGTCATTGCCTCTTTAGATTCATAAACTTTAAGAGAGCATAAAGTTTACTTAGTTTACAAAGATAATTAAAAATCATTGCCCATCACTCGCACTGCGGCACGACGCAATGAATAATTACGTCGTACCGCACGACGTTAGCCTTTCTTTCAGTCAATATGTATGCGTTGTAGGTAACGGTTATTGTATTTTGCGACGGTTGCTTCTTGTAGTAGTGTTACTCTATTTTGAAAGCGAATATTAGGAAAAAGTCGTAAATATGTAATAAAGTCTGATATTGTTAACGAAGAAATAATATTTATACTTTATTTTCAATCTTTGTCCTAACCAGCTGTCAATTACGTAGCTTTGAAATTATGTACTTGAACAATTCTATTGTGAAATCGGTTTAATAAACTACTAGGACTTTAATAATTGCAGTGGCATATCCTGTACATTAACAAGTAAATAGGTATAGATAATTATGTAATGTAAATTATGTATATTTTTCTAAGGTTGCACTTTGAAAGCTGGTTAAATAATTTTAGAAAATGTATGGCTTGAAAATCATGGTTGAAATTGACAGGTTTTCATTAAGTTCAGTGTAATTTTGAGAATTTTCTCATAGTAAAATGAGTTTTGATAAAATTAAACTATCATGTAAAAAATTTGGTTTATTATTGGGAAATAAATTTGAACATTTATAAAATGAAAAAGTAGTCATAAAAGTGGTTGAAATATAATAGGCCACTGTGGTTATTATTACAAAGATTTCAATAACCTTCTTCTTCATAGTAGGAAAGATAGTGTTTTTCTACCATTATGTTATCTTAATACCCCCTCAAGTATGATGTACTGTAGTAGCAAAATCATAAAGAAGGGTAAAACATGTATTGCTAATAACTTTAATTTTTGATTGTAAATTAGTGTGCGAGCAGCGTTAGGATTAAGAAGTTAGCTCTTGTAATATCCAGGTAAACTATGAAATCTCCACATATATAATCCTACGATCAAGCATAGAATGCAAGGTCTTGTCACATTCCAGGGTTTAATGCCTCTCTGTTCAAAACATTCACGTATTACCTAAAAAGAAAAAAGTTTACACATTTATAGATACAGACGCTATAGTCAAGAGTTATTAATTTAGAGAAAACTACATAATCAACTGTTGGTTCTGTACCAACTCTCCGCAACCAGTAACTTTGATGTCCAGATGACATCGTCCACTCTGCAGTAAGTAATACCTTCTTAGGGTCTTAAATGAGCATTTTCAAAAGTGAGTTCATGCATGAGTTTTGCAATAAACAACTTGAAAAAAATAAAAATGTGACTCATGTAAGCTTAACGAAAATTAGCAAAGGCTACTCATTAATGCGTCTAGTTCCACGCCGGCCGGGTTGAGAATTTCATACTCACCGCATAATAAAACTGGTTCCTTTCATTGGCGTTCTAATTGGTTGATCTATTATCTTAATTATGAAAAAAAGAATTTGGAAAAATTTTGAGAATCAGGATGTTAGTGATGCTGTGATTTAGTCAGCAGGATTGCAATAAGCATTAGAGAACATTAATGTGATGGAGTTAGAAAACTAAAATAGGATAGAGAGAAACTGACATGTTTGCTGACCAATGATAAAGTACTTGACTTTAAATGGCTCATTATGACTGAAAAAAAATATTACATTGGATTAAGTTTAATTACAGTAAATATGTTACAATTAACATCTCTCAGTAAATTATTACATTACTTGCTTCCCAAGTCCCCAGGTCTGCTAATTTTGACTAAGAGAATATTTACATAATCTAACTATAATTGATGGTACTTACATATATTGCACTATTCAATAGCAAAGCCAAACATATCCTTCTTTTACTATTACTTTTCTCTTCAGTTTGTTTTTTACTTTAACACTTATTACCTGCAATAAAGTTTGATTTTATGATCATAAGTAGCATATATATATATATATATATATATATATATATATATATATATATATATATATATATATAGCATAATATAACGGATGATTATTATTTAATTTAAATTTATTAGATATAATATATATAAACAGAATATTAGACATTTATTTATTCTAAACAATATATTGAAAGTTGACACAGAACAGGCATAGTAAAATATACCTAAAATATGTACAATATGAGTTTCAACATTTTTAATTAAATTTCCAAATAACAAGCTTTAAATTTATATTAAGTATTTTCTGAAGTTAGGAATCGATTATATGAAACAAGTTTATTTTTATACTACCTATCTTAAAGTGGAAGAGTCTCATTACATTAACAAGTTCAGTGTATTTTTGAAAGGACACTCGCAGCGGAAATGAAGCTATCTTAGTAAACAACAATGGATCCATTAAAGAGGCCTAAGAGTGTCGATATTTTTGGCATCCTTTCGTTGTTTTTTTTTCCTTTAACGCAGCAGCACTGTTATTTTATCAGTTTTATCAGAATTTACCCCAGTATCTATAATACTTAAAAGTACAGGAACAATATATTTATTAATAATAAATAATAAAATTAAAACTACATTTTGAATATTTTTAACAGTTCTTATATAAATATTTATATATATATATATATATATATATATATATATATATATATATATAATTATATATATATATATATAAGTAATATATTTATATATCATGGTATGCTGCATTCACATCTAACATACGGAGTGAGACTTTGAGGAGGTTGTGCAAAAAGCAAAATTGAAAGAGTTTTTAAACGCCAAAAAAAGTCTGTCAGAATAATTGCTAAGTTGAACCACTGATAATCGTGCCGGAATTCTTTTAGGGTTGTAAAGATTGCTGACCTTCCCTTGCCTTTATATGTATGAGGTGATACTACACTGCAGATCACGTTATTCCTTGATTCGTGGCCGAAACGTTCACCAATACTACACTAGAGGCACGGACAACCTCCGAACAAAGCAACACAGACCGGCACTATCAGACCACATGCCACATCAGGTTGGTGTCAGACTAATCAACAAACTCCCTGAAGGATTTTCAATTAACAACCAAACTCAATTCAAAATTCGACTTAGACACCTCGTGGTGACTAAAGCCTTTCTATTATGTGGATAAGTTCATGATGAGTCGCTGGGAAGATTTAATAGCAGAACAGGAAGGCAGTGTGATTGTGGCATTATAAATGTTAGAAATATATATTTGAATGTGGGGTGGAATGTCAATGTGTGGTTTAGCTTTATAATTTTAATACATGTTATAAATTATACTTATATAATGTTGAAAATTGCACGAAACGTTAAAAATTGTTACTGTGTAATATAAAGTTGTTTTATTTATCTATACCTAGAGTTATAAAGTATTAAATACGTGCAATTGTATGAAATATTTATTCCTGCAGTCACGCTCTATTTTATATATCATTATATACACGTATGGTTAAGCCATATTTAGAGGATTTACCCATAAAAAATTTGTTTTCCCAATGTTTATTTTAATTAAATAGTATTTATTTATTTTACTTACTGTTACTAAATCAAAATAGAATTATTGTAAGAGAGCAATATATTTTTTATAAAATTGACAATCTAAAGTGACATTCCTTCTTTTAGATTAAGTGTCTTATTCAGGCATCTGTCTATAAGACCACTACTTAATAAAAACACGCATGACCACATTGTACATATTAAAGGATGTAATTAGATATTACAAACTAAAGAATGGACGATGGCGTCTGGACAAAAACAAGTTGCCGACTGAAAAGTTAGTATAAATGCATAAGGGGCTTGATGTAATTACCATGCTACGTTTTCATGTCTTTTTTGTAGATTTTCTATAGTACGTATAGTAGTATGTAATTTCCTATAAATTAGCTGACGAATTTTCTAATATTTATATTCTTTCGACATACAATTTCTAATTAAATAAGGTAAGTTTGTACCACAGACTAGAATGTATAAATTATTGAGGTGCATTACAATAATTTAGAATGTGTGAAATTTTTGCGTATAGTTTAATCAAAATAATTTTGCATCGCATTATACAATATTCGAGTTTATTACGTCACTTCATTTCAAAATAAATGAAAAATGCACAAACTGTTCTTAGAATAATTTTTAAACATGCAAAGTCAAAACCACTATTATATTTGTCGTGTATTTAAGGTACCGAATATTATTGAAGATATGAGTCAGCATTTATTGTGAATAAATATAGAAAGAAGAGAAAAAAAGATACAAAGTAAGCCTGACCTTTCTTATATTGAATCAAATTATACGTTTTAATTCAAATTATATAAAGTTACGACAGCTCAATGTTGTATCTAGGATCTAGAAAATAAATCTTGGTTAAAATAAACTACAATACTGCTTAAAACATAATAGGAGCAATATAATAAAATAAAATAGTTTGATAAACTAACATTTATGACATATTTGTAAGATTTTATTGATATTCTGATTCAATATATAAATAATCATATAAATTATAGAACATAGAATACAAAACATATAAATTAGAAATGAAATTAAATATAAATGTGTATTTATGTTTTAGACAAAGTAATAGTATATCGAATCACACCAACATATTGGCCTAAGATGACAATACTATGTTTTTACACAGAACGTTAGTCACCGTGATAAACTATTTGTAATCCATTAATTTTGCAAAAACAGATATACTGAGGAAATTTACCTATTTTATGGTTAGTTTTTCATTGAAAATTATCAGTCTAAATGTATTAAAATTACGTGTAATATTAGGAAGTAGTTGTATTAATTTCTGTTGCAAGGTTGGGTGAGATCAGAATGGCATAATAGCCTTGACATTTTAAAACAAATTACTTTCCATTGTAATTATACTATAACATTTTTATTTCTTTATTCACTTTTACTATTTTTGTAGGTTCCCAATTTTTTTTAGTACTATTATGAAAATGTCCCAACGTTTGATTTTGTGACAACATTAAACAGTTACATAATGTAACGATAAAAGAGTGTACTAATATATCACTTAATAAATTACATCGGTTAAGCCTTACCTTTAAAAATTATGTGTATCATTTATTTATTAAGATGGTATTGTAAAGTTACTAAGTTTATATTGGTAATATTTGCATAATATACTCATGGAATAAAAGAGGGAAACTGAGGTTTAACACAAGAGATAACGTATATATAATTGTATTGAGACTGAACAAACTTAGATTACCGGAACTGCTGCAGTGTTATAATCTCAGCTCAAGGAATTAGTTAACTTCCGTGAATATGTGTTTAAACCTAATGTTATGAACCTACACATTAAGATTTTCTTACTAGTAATTGTTAACTTCTAATGAATTAATATTTGTCATATGCGTATTTACACAAAACGTAAATTTTATTGTGAAAATATACGGATTGATTTAGTATGGTAATCAGATTTGATTTGAAAATCTAACAGATCAAATTTCTCGCCCAACACTAGCGGGCCGTAGCGAGGGACAGTTTTGATAGACGAAACAAGTTTCTTGTTAACGATCCGTCAATATACGAGTATATAGGTGGGATGAACCTCCCACGTAGGGTGTGGACATTGTTGAATCGGTTCCGAACTGGCGTGGGTAGATGTAAATATTGAAAGTGTAAATGGGAATCGATAGTAGATCAGTCATGTGAATGTGGGGAGTCTATCCAAACAATGGATCACATAGTTTTAGAGTGCCCCTTGCGCTGTTTTACGGAGGGATTATATAGCATAAACAGAATCAGTGAGGCAGGTCTTAAATGGCTTGGTGAATTGGTTTTAGGTTTGTGACAGAAGATCACTTGTTATTTATTTTAAAATTTTCTTATAATCTAATGGCTTTTGGAGGGGTTTCCAATTATAAAACACTGCTTTTATATAATTTTAAACTTTAAAAATTGTAGCTGACAAAAACCATATGATATGTATATTAAGATTATAAATTTCTAGGATTGATAAAGACGTGAAAAATATTTTTGAATATAATAACATGGCTTAGTAATACTGTTTGCTTCATAGATAATGCTATATATTAAAACAATCGGGTCATTTAGTTCACTCATTTTCTGAACTTATTACTTAACTGATTTTGATGAAATTTGTTTTATTCAAAAGATAATTTTCATTTTTAAGTCGTAATGGAGCTCAATTTTTTGGAATTCTCATAGTTTTTTGCCCTATACGGAGTCAAAGTTGCAATGTTATTCTAATTGAGATTAATTTTCACTGAGTAGCTGATGGCATAAACAAATAATGTTAAATGGTTCAAATAATTTGTTAGGTTAAACATAGAGAGCATAACAGTAAAATATTAAGTTAATTATAAAAAAGCGAATGCGTGTCTGTCTGTGTGTATGGTATCATCAGCTGTTAAATAAAATGATATCATTTGAAATATGCCTAATAATTACATTGGTTGTTTATAATTATTATACTATAAATAGAGAGCAAATCAAGCGCAGTGAATGAGCTACTGTAAATGAATTTAAATAATGTAGTTTTACATATTTCAAGTCAAAAGTAACATGCCGAGGCCTAATGCCGAGGTGCCATGAGGATACGCTGAAAACATTTAAAACAAGAAAATAATATTTGTTTTCAGAAAATATTTTTAATTTTTGGAGAGACCCAATGTGTTAAGACCACCTTTACAGTATATAGTTAATGTTGATAATACCCACTCTCTTTCCTAGTATAATCTAATTTGTATCATGTAAAAGAGACCTTAGTCATCACTTAAGATCATGCAATTGGTTTTCGGTGAGCTAATTATTTTCCAATTTTATAATCAAAATTAGTTATTACACCTTTCCTTGAGAGAGGAAAATGCATTTAAAAAAATGTTTGACCAAATTAGAGCTTGTGACCTTATGAAGTGGTAAATTTAGCTGATTTTTAATCAGCTTTAAGACAAACATTCGAAGTACAAGTTTAAGTCTTTTATAACTACGTTTTTTTACAAATAACTGAAGGGACTAAGACGATTTTCATTTAAAAAAACGTAATATAAAATGCTAATTTCTAAATCATCAGATAGATTGTCTTATCTAAACAAATTATCTTCGTGAGAAATAATGTTCGGAAATCTAGAAAAAGTATATATTTTTGAAGTTAACTTTTGAAAAATGTAACCAGATTGTAATGACATTCCTTAATGGTAGGCCTATTATGTCTTATATTTCATATTATATATATACACTTTTGGTAAATGTAATTAAAAATCTTCCGTATATGGGAAAGTTTACAAATACAGCACTTTATATATGTAATGAAAATTTACAGTATAAAACGGTTTTATTATTCTTTATCAGAGTGCCTAACACTTAAGTTATAATTCTTGAATTTAAACTTTATAAAACTCTTCAATCCATGTATAAATTAACGGAGAGGTTATTTCTACAAGTGTTATGAAATGAATTGTGTTCATTATCTCTCTTTCAGACATGCACATAAGTTATAAATATTTTCAAATTGTTGTTACCTAATTATGTCTAGAAAAATAGTTTAATTTACGTCAGCCGATGATGTCAATCTTATAAGTTGACATAATCCCAGCTGAAATTGTGGTCTACAGTTTTCCAATCGGTTCAGATAGCTCACGTTGTATTGTGTCTTGTGAGAGTCTAGTGAACTTCTGAACAATAGGGTTCACCTCCCAGAACAGTAACATAACACTTAGCAGCAGGAACAATGTTCAGTCGATACAGATCTCTAAAGCTCTGATTACTAATGCTGCATGTTTGCCCTGTTATTGAATGTTTATAGGGAGTTAGGTTAAACCAACTACAATTCTAACTTCATTAGAATCGTATTTGAATGCTTTGAAATGGCGTGATATATAATTAAAACATTACAATAACACGAGGTTTGTACCTAG
This sequence comes from Stictocephala bisonia, assembly GCA_035578905.1. Lineage (NCBI taxonomy): Eukaryota > Metazoa > Arthropoda > Insecta > Hemiptera > Membracidae > Stictocephala > Stictocephala bisonia. The sequence goes on along the minus strand of JAQJVL010000067.1, from coordinate 408,008 downwards.
TGATATTGTGTTAGTGTTTATACATAGTGACCATTACTAAATATTAATGAAATAACAACAACAAAAATAGCTCAGTAATTTTAAAAATAAGTTTCATCTTGAGTTAAAAAGAAATTTTTTTATTTGTTATTTGTTATGGTAAGTATGCCAAATACTGACTTCCGCAGTTAATGAGTGTTAGAGGACAACTGGCCCAGATATTACGGATAATCAGTGTAGGACTTTGAGGAGAAACTTGAACCGACTACTGTTGAAGGCCATCTACCAGTGTAGGTATAGCTGTTATCTTCTCACTATCAGTATTATTGGTGGACGAGGGAAATGCATTGATTTGCATGCAACCGAAAATAAATACATAGTCCATGAATTAATTAAAATGATATTAGATAACAATTTAGTATTACTATTATAATAGTTACATACATTAGAAAGGGAACTTAACACTACTTGAATTATTACTATTTTATGTGATAATATTATATTTGCACTGTTGTTTCCGATAAAAACTACGGCTTATGTAATATGCAATAATATCACCATTACTAATGTTAAGGATTTAGGTTAGTAATATTTTTATTCTTCATATTTAGCAGTTTTATTTAATTTTGTTACGTTTTAATTTGTCAAATTCACAGATAATAATTTTATATATGTAAGTAGTATACACATTCATAAGTTTACAATATGTAAGCCAGAGTCATAATTCATAAACTCTGTGTTTCTATTATTGTATTATTTCCTTTACAAAGCCTCAGTACTCCCCTATTCTCTCTCTCTCAATCTCTCTCTCTCTCTCACTCTAAAATATTTTTCTCTAATAAAATTTGAAATAAATAAAATTGTATAACCTTTTTTCCTTCATAATAATTAAAAATAAATAACCCAATCTACCATAATTTTATCTTCTTCAAGACAGTGTCACATGCAGCCTAAAGTAGGCCAAAGAATGTTTGATAAAATGTTTCTTATGCACTTCATCCTTTTGACTGTCTAATAATGAGATATCTGGCTGTACAAATAACAGACAATAAAGGTGTATTACGCTCTTTTGTAGAAATAAGTCATAGTATGGTAATAAATTAAAAAAGAATATATTTTCTGTGATACTCTATTTTAAAATTATCTGTTATATTTTTTTAATCTGTGGTATAACAGCAATAAATTATATGTGAAGTAACGCGGATATTTATACAGTTAATCCAAAAGATAGAAAAACATAAAATATCGTATTACACTATTACAATACTGATATTAAAAATGATACTGTATACATGTCATATGATATTTAGATGTAATTATATATTTTGCTTGTGGGATGAATAGTATTTCGTTGTTTGAAATGCCAGTAGTTTCGAATTAACCTTAGTACTATGTAACAAGTGTGATACCGGAGCTGGAGTTCGTGCCAAGAAGACCATAAAGACCACAGATAAGTCTAAGAGCTGGAAGGCCGATTGTGTTCTACCACAGATCACCAAGCGACCGGAATAGGTACCATTCAATCAGCACTACAGAGTTTATCTCATTTAAAATCTACTTGAATAAATGATATTGTAAAAGTTTTCATTTAAAATTGCTATTTATTTTTAAAAAAAGTTAAACGTTATTCTTATCGAAAGTATCATAAGCAAACGCGTATGCTCTCAAAAATTGAGAAAATCAAGTCTATTATCTCCTCCTTCCCCGGCCCAGAAACCTTCAAAGAAACTTTCACCGTTTATTTACCTAAAATACTTTTAATTTCCTCCAAAGTAATTTCATATAAATCACTCTAATTATTGTTATGTTGTAAGGATAACACTTCCTAGATCTTGATATATTTTTGTTAAATTGAAATAAAAGAATAATTATAGGATCGGGTAAGTTATCCCAAGTACCAATATAAAACCTACCTTTTTCCATAAAGTGTTTGGAGGCTCAATATTAACTAGCCTACATTAATAAGTGCTTAAGGACTATGCTTAGCACGTTTCAAAAGTAATTGACTGCTAGTTTTTAATTAATATTTTGTGAGTAACAGAAGGCAAGAAACTATTTATCGTTAAGAAATTTATTTCAGCAAAATTGGCTAAAATGAAATTAATAAAACTATGATGAGGAAAGTCTATATTTTGTTAACAGCTATTTGAATCAGATTGACAAAATATTATTGTTTTATCCTAATATTGTAGTTTATTTGTAAAAATAAACCTGTTTGTGGTAACAATAATGAATTTATTAGTAACATAATAGTTTTATTAACTTATATACTTACAATTTATTATAAACTATTACGTACTTTTAAATTAAGATGTAGCCTATCAGAAATGTTTGTCATCTTATAAACTGTTATATTTGTTGAAATAATGTTTTTGTTTCTTAAACTACACGAAGCCTTGAAAATCTCCACCAAAACATACAATCATTAAAAAAACCTAAGCCAAGAAATAACTTTCAAACAACAATAAAAACATTTATTGTTTTCTTGGAGTTAGTTAGTACTCATGCAACACTGTAATTAACTAATAAAATATATTTGAAATACAGAGTACATTATAGTTGAAGTTCACAAACTATGACTCATTATAATTATTAATGTTTATTTATAGGCAAAATAACACAACTTATTCATTCCCAATTGCTAAATCTTACTTCAGTTTCTGGTTAGTATACTACTGATAAAATGATAACATGAATTTAAATTGAAAAACTAATCACTTATAGTGCTTAAAATATTTTCATATAGACCAATATTTAGTATTTATTATGTTGTATGTCTCTATATTTGTTTAATGATATGCACATGGCTTTGTATGCGTCTATGACACCAATACAATTGTCTATATACATGTTTGTGTCTCAGAACTACAGTAATTCGATTGGCAAACTAGTGATACGCTACTGTATGCTCTACTGTCTATCTTAATTTATATGCTAATGCAGTGTAGTGTTTGAATTACGGGCCATCTATATGTACTGTTTTAGTTAATACAAGCAACTAAAGTATTTATAAAGATATAATACAGTTTTAGACATCATAGACTGTTGTAGATTAAGTTGATTGTAATATTTTAGGATTTTTTTTTAATAAGGCCAAAACCTGAAAATTGCGTAAAGATTAAAGAATCAAAGCACGAAAAAAGCCATCCAAATTGATCAAATTTAATTTTAGCATGTCATGTCATAATTATTGTCTGTGCTATACTTTTAAACAGTTTACATTGAGTTTTTTGGGCACTAAAAAACCAACCATGGCCTATTGTTGGCCTATATGATAGACTTTTCATTAAAAAGCGTTATTAGTTTATTGCTTATTTTACAATGTTTATGTATACTATAATGTTTAAATATTCTTTTTGATGATAAATAAATAAACTAAAGGTAATTTGTTGTTAGAAAAATGTATATCTGTTTTGTAGCAAACGGAAGTTCCATTAGTGTTGGATTTATTCAGAACATGATATGACTTATTAGTGAAGTATTAAAACGTAGTAATTTATTTTACACTGTTAGTGAATATTGAACTTACTTCACCATATGGATAAATCTAAATTTACTTGGTTGATTAAAGTAATTTGTCTTTTTGACGTGTTACAATACAAAACTTATGGTTTCTTTGGATAATACACCACAATTGTAACATTTTATCTATTTGTAATTAATTGTTTTGATTTTATTTTAGATAAGTTATTTTGTTATGAAAAGGTAGTTCTAAAATGAAAATGAACAAGTGAAATGTTCTTTTTCATTTATTATGTCAGCCTGACAGTAATTGAGAGTGTAACATGATTTTTTATTGTCACAGTTAAAATCATCCCTAAATAATAATTTTAATAGACTTTTGAAAACGTTAACAGGACGTCTTAAACGATGAAATATTTTTTTAAGTATTGTCATTTTAATACCATTTTACGATCAGTAATAATTTTTAATAACGAAAACAAGTTCACCATTACATAATTATGGAAATATATTCTTTTCATAAAAATGTGTCAAGTGTATCGAATTAAAAATTTATAGGTTATGTTATATTCTGTTATGTTTTATTAGGTTATTTTTGGTTTTGTTAGGTTATGTTAAATTTGGTTAGGTTTGTTTAGGTTATTATAGGTTTGTTTAGGCTATATTGGATTTGAATAGTTTAAGCTAGGCTTGTTTAGGTTGTTAGGCGAGGTTATGTTAGGTTAGGTAAACCTATAAACTTTGAAGGTTTTTAACCTATACAAACCAATTAATAATAACTAAACCTAACTTATCCAAACTCAACATAACCAAACCTAACATAACCAAACCAAACCACACCTAACAAAACTTAACCAAACCTAACATAACCTTACCTATCAATACTCAACCTAGCCCTATTCTCACAGAACGCAAACTCACCGAAATCAGCACATTCCCGGTGCTAACGTTCTCAATGAAGGTTCGTTTGCAAACCTCTTTTGGTATTCATGATCAGGGGAAAATCCCGCATATTTTGAGTACCCACAGTACAATATTTACGCAAAAAATATATTTTCAATTTTTCCCAGTTCCGTAATCTTCCGGCTATCCCGAAAAAAAAATAAATAAATAAAAAATATAACAAAATAAAAAAACCAAAAAATGAAAACTATCATATTTTTGTTTATTAGCTATGTATCTAATATGAAAAATATGCTTATACCCAAAAAATGTGCAAGGCCCCTGTTCTTTATAATTACCTAATGGTACATATAATATCCAACGGTGCTCACATAAAAATATTACGTTAACTTACTGCGTATAACTGCCGGAAAAGTAAGTTAATTTTATCTAAATATTAGTAAAAATTATACCTTCAAGACATTATTTGCAGCAGATATTTTCTCCTAATAAAATTAATTTACAAATCCCTCCCTACCCTAAATATAAATTCTAGAATTATTATAATTTTAACACGATATTACTAAAAGTGTGCAATTTCCAATAAAATAACATTCATATACCTCTAAAGTTATTGATGTTTTAGGTTCAGCAGTGATATTACATTAGCACTGGGATGTGAACACGTACCTTTGATAGCAGCCATTCAAGGATATAATTCGTTTCTGATAGCAGGTGCTTGTAAACAGTTCCTTCTCTTCGGTTGGATTTAATAGGTTCTTACTTGTTATTGATAAAGTAAAAATCCACCCAAATTAATATTATCTTGTAATAGGGCAATATACTTAGGGAATAATAGTAACACACATAATTTATTTAAACATGAATTTGCTCAAATATGTGATTGTTTATTAATGGATTTGTGTACAGTTTATCATTACATTGCACTTGTTCACCGTATGTGATGATTTACTCAATACTAATCAGCTGTCAGAAACTAAACATAATATCTATATCTTTGCATAAATGGAACGTAAAATACATTTCCATCATTTTCATTAAAAATAACATAAAAATGCCATCTTTTCCATTTTTTATAACATAAAAAAACAACTTTTACAAACCAAGTTTTTAATGATTCCATTAATTTGAGCATCTGCGTGGATTGGCCAAGGTATCACTAATATGAGAGTATCTGGAATTAGATAAATATGGATGAAAAAATAAGCTATGATATGTTACCATCAATTTAGTTTTTATCGAAGCCAACCAGTGGATACACATGCATACTACTCGTTCTTACTTATGGCCTGAGCTTTGGTCCAACAGTACATGCGTTTATGAATATATTCACTTGAATGCATACATGGTCATCCCTCTCCTCATACACGTACAATTGTATTGACTCTCCCACCTGCCGTACAAGTACAGAGGTATTGACGTACGTAAAGGATAAACGCAAAATGTTTATCAGGATTGTGAAAGGGCGTCTCTAAACAGATTTATAGCACTTCGTTTAAAAGACCACTTTATGGTCGATGTTGTAAAAGAACGTTTAATGAGGATCTCTGGGTAATGTAATTACCAACATAAACTTGAATAAACTGATCTTAAGAGCCACATTAGTTTATTTATCTTAAGAGCCACACTAGTTTATTTATCTTAAGAGCAACACTAGTTTATTGATCTTAAGAGCAACACTAGTTTATTTATCTTAAGAGCAACACTAGTTTATTTATCTTAAGAGCCACACTAGTTTATTTATCTTAAGAGCCACACTAGTTTATTTATCTTAAGAGCAACACTAGTTTATTTATCTTAGAGCAACACTAGTTTATTTATCTTAAGAGCCACACTAGTTTATTTATCTTAAGATCAACACTGGTTTATTTATCTAAGAGCCACACTAGTTTATTTATCTTAAGAGCAGCACTAGTTTATTTACAACGGTGAGTCTGCAGGACACGTATTTATATTTACTGGGGCTGCTTTGTTGTTGTTTTTTTAAAGGTTACGTAAAACATGATTGTTTGAAAACTATTGAAAACTATTTCAATAGTATATATTATTGAAACAGTTTACTTAAACAAAACAGCTATTGTGCACTTACATATTATTTGTAGTGTGTACAAATAGATAAATTTAATGTATCGATAATGCTGTATAATGTAATTTTAAAACCCAAAATTAATTTACTAAATAAAAGCAGTTAACCTAATACTTAGATATGCAGTAGGATTATACATAAATGTGTTATACATTTACTATAATACTTATTTTGTATTTATCGTGTTTCAAACAAGAGATAATATGAAACGAACCCTATCTTCCTCTGTATGTTCACCAAAACAACACGTATTTTATCTAGGGCAAGTTAAACAGCTCCATTGCATGAAAAAATTAAATTATACATGTTATCCCTGTGTTTTGTACATTAAAAATAACATAGAAACCTGTGAGCATACAAAAGGTTTAAAAATTACATAATTTTAGTTCATAATATTATGTATGAATGAGAATCATAATTTCTTGAATGTATGCAGAAAAAAGGTTATATAGGCTCAAACATGTAATGAAATGAAACATACATGTTATGTTGTTTATACTTTGGAATAAAGTGGGTTTTCAAAAAGAAGAAATTTTTTAAAATTATTCCACAATTTTTTATTTAAAAAGCGTTTTTGCCGGTTAAGGCATCATCATTTTAAATTGTATAAATCATCAGTATATGAAATATACAGCAACTAAATTAAAAACTTTAATTTACATTTGATTTCTAACGTTATGCTTTTATGTTTAAGATTTACCATGATAATTTATATGGTCTTTAGTATGTTTAGGTATTAAGAGAGAAATATTGAATCTATTGTACGTAGTTTTATTGTACGTGTATGGGTGGGTGGGTGGATTAGTACCATTGTACGTGTATGGGTATGTTGGGTGGGTTAGTACAATTGTACGTGTACGGGTATGTTGGGTGGGTTAGTATCATTGTATGTGTATGGGTGGGTGAGTGGGTTTGTACCATTGTAAGTGTATGGGTATGTTGGGTGGGTTAGTACCATTGTACGTGTTTGGGTGGGCTGATGGGTTCGTACCATTGTACGTGTATGGGTGGGCCGATGGGTTGGTACCATTGTACGTGTATGGGTGGGCTGATGGGTTGGTACCATTGTACGTGTATGGGTGGGCTGATGGGTTGGTACCATTGTACGTGTATGGGTGGGCCGATGAGTTAGTACCATTGTACGTGTATGGTGGGCCGATGGGTTGGTACCATTGTACGTGTATGGGTGGGCCGATGGGTTGGTACCATTGTACGTGTATGGGTGGGCCAATGGGTTTGTACCATTGTACGTGTATGGGTGGGCCGATGGGTTGGTACCATTGTACGTGTATGGGTGGGCCAATGGGTTTGTACCAATGTACGTGTATGGGTGGGCGGTTATGTTTTATCTTAGTAATAATAAATTAATAAACGAAACATGACAAATCGTAATAAACTGAATGTACAATGAAGATTAGTTTCCTACCTGTAATTTAAATATTGTAAATATATTTTATATGGACATGTAAAATTAATAAATTAACAATTTATTTATGTTTCTATATAAGTTTAAATTAATTGTCAGTTAAGGATATTTGTTACAGTCCCACAGGCGCTAAATAAAGTAAACCGCTCATGCAACTGTGTAAATACAGACTAATTGTCGATGTAATTCCACACCAGTGGCTTTTATACTATTCTGAACTAGACTGACTTTGTAAGGCATAATCTTATAGTGACAACAAACGAAGTGATCACAAAAAAATCACTATTGGATGTACAATTTGCATTTCGTTCGTCGATTAGGAATATAAATCGACCACGCCAGTAATGATCCATTCCGACTTCTCATCCTTTTGAGATGTTAAAGGCACATTATTATAAGACACGTAAAGAACATTTTGTTTGTAGCCTTAAACCGCCAAATTGTTCTGTCGCACTATATAATTTGGAATAAAACACATTAAACTCGATGAATCTTTGTTTTGAAATATACATAACTCCTAGGGATATTTATTTTCTTATTTAAGTAAACGAATTTAGTTTGTTTAAAATAAAAAAATGAGTCTTTAGTAAACAAAATCTTAAAAAGAGAGATTTTGAATTTTACAAGTACTTTTCCTGGTTAGAGCAGCACACAGAGAAAAGGCAGTACAAACAAAGTGAGACTGAGCAAACACAGATACAGCAACTGCTTTAACGTGATAAAGTATACAGCTCTCCGCTAGTCGGCAAACAATGCCATGGTGGTGTTAATATATAATTAATTATAACAGTATATCGTTTATAAACATCACCTTGTCCCAACAAATAATTTACTTTTGTTAGCTTTAGACACAAAATGAGGTGGTATATTGAGATCGGGATAGAATCTGTGTTTTACGTATCAATATTTTGTATTTATGAAGGTAAAAGTCTCTCATAAACCATTTAAGAATAAAATAATAAACTACAAACAATTGACTCGACGTGGTGTATTAGACCTATTATAAGCAGTTTTGTTTCTATTATTATTAATTTTAATAAATGTTTTCACCAGTTGACATTTTTCGTCAAATGCACGTTCGTATAGTGATATGCTGCATCAAGATTATTTATAGTGTTTCATATAAGATAATTCGTCAAATTTATTTCAAAATATTTCTCAGTAAAGTGACTTGTAATTCTCTATTAACCCTAATTGTGACATTAAAATGATTTTTAAACTAAAAGAAGGAATAAGAATAGTTCATGTCATGAATTCCAAGCAATCCCTCTAAACATATTTCGTGAAAAGAAAAAATATTAACTTAACTACCACTATTCACGTATTGTGTTAGAACTCATATCAAGTGACATACACATGAATTTAAAATCATAAAAACCTTATATATTCATAAAACTATAAGTCAAAAGCGTTTATTTTTAACAAATTGCAGACTTTCTAAATCTGTTAAATCAAACTTTAACAATTTAGGGTTATGCTTTTTAACGTATTCGAATAACATACAAATATTTCAAGAAACATATTTACAACATTTTATTCTGTATGGAACTACTCCATATTCAACACAAGAGTATTCTTGATGAGTGAGCAAGACCTGGAATCTTAAAAACAAAAAATGTATAGGCAGTTTAGTAAAAATCAATTTCAATCAAGAAAATGAAAATTGTTTAAACTAATTTGTATTACAACCTCGTTTATGCATAATATTAACTAAATGTTTGCAATTTCTTTGTTTATATGTGCTATTACTATAAATGTTATATATATTTATTATAATCCAATAATGAAAATCATTAATTATTGCGAATCTCAAACTCAGTTTTATAAATTTATGATAAAGAAATGACTTAGTGCTTTCAGTTTGTAGGATAATATGTAATGTCAATTGATAATTCTGTAAGCTAGAAGATATATGATAGATTATAGAACATATCATGCATAAAAGTAAAACAGCATTTTAAAACTGAAAATTACGGTGTTTTAAATTCTAAACAAACAAATATTAAAAAACTGAAATCATATGGCATGTATCTGTAAAATATATACATCAAAAGTGTCCACTTAACCATAGCACTAATGCCAATTAAGTCGAAAAATGTCAGTAGGATTACTAAAATACCTTAACTTTTTTGCGAGTTTCAAAAATAAAACTAACAAGAATTAAAACAAGTAAAGACATGGGAAATCATAATAATAAAATAGGTTATTTATAATGAATCATAGAATCTTGAAAGCCTTTTGTAGAGGGTTATAAAACTAAATTTTTTATTTGTGTGAGAGACATAGATTGCCTTATTACCAACTTTCGTATATTCTCCTTTTATGGTAAAATTTTGTTCACGAAACATTTTTGATTCATCAGTTTGTACTTGAAATAGTGTTCATCTATTCTATAATCTCTCAGCGTTATATTCATTTAGTAATATAATAATTATGTGAACAATTATTAATAAAGTCTATACGATATTAAAATCCTCTTTTCGAATGTTTAAAATGTATAATTGTATTTTAAATAAATGTAATTATTTCAATTATAGTCCTAAGACATAATTGGAACGTTATGCATTCAAACTGAAGTTTGTTCATGGTAAAAGTTTATCTGTTTAAAAGTACTTCTGCATGAACTAACTTTCTAACAAGGAATCTAAAAGCATTTGTTTAGTCACTGTGGTTAGTAAAAGTTTTATTTAATTGCGTACAAAACTTATTTACTAAAGCAGAATATAAGATTAAGTTTTAAAGAGGTTTTCAAGTTTAAATTAAATGAGGACAAACATTGTGCACACACAAACTACATTCTCTATTTTTTTTTTTACTTATACACTCCTAAACTACATTTTAAAACTCATTTACATTTTATTTGTACCTAAAAATATTTGTGTAACTGAAACTAAAAATCTTTTTTATGAATTATTTAAAATTAGTGCATAACACGTTGTAGCACATATTATTATTATAATTCTGACCGATGATAGATCTAGCTAATTTCAAATGTAATAATTGAATAATGTTTAATTCAATAAACAGTAGCCTTTTAATTTATTTACATATTAAGAACACCGTTGTCCTAAAACACGTATCGACAATAACACAGATTAGATTGAAATGGAGTAATGAACTAAGATCACCACAAAAATGAAAGCTCTGTAAATATTAGAAAGAATTAGATTCATATGATCTCGTAAGTGTAAACATTTTTAATTTTGAAGAATTACATTTATTTTTGTCCATAAATAATTGTTGATTACTTTAGTAATATTTTTAAAATTAATTTTTACTGGAGACAGCTACAATAAAACTTGCGATGAATAGTGAGTAACGATATTGACGTATAATAATATTATCTTAATAAACTGAACATCTTCCTAAATGGTGTAAAACTCCATCAAAATGAGCATCCACAGTACCTGGGAGTAACGTTAGATCGATCGCTGACTTTTAAAAGCCATCTTCAAAAAACAGCAGCTAAAATTAAAAACAGGGAAAATGTATTACATCATATTGCCGAAACAACTTGGGAGAGCCAACGCACACGTCCTGCGTACTACTGCTTTGTCACTGGTCTATATCAGCTGCTGAATATAGTGCTCCCGTTTGCCTAAATAGTGTTCATACTAAAGCGATGTCCAACTTAATAGGGTCATGAAACTTCCTTGGCTCTCAGTGCTGTGCTATATAGCTCCTCCAGAGATAACACGTTAGGAAGCACTACTCAAAGAATTCAATAAGATCTGGAATGCTCCGCACCTACTCATTATACAGGACCTCCCACGTCAGAACGGTCGCTTAAAATCTCGAAACCCATCTAAACGTACTGCTTTCCATTTGAGCAGATCAAACTTCTCGCCCAATACCAGCTGGGCCGAAGCGTGGAACAGTTTTGATGGACGTAATAAGTTCCTTATTAACGATCCGTCAATACCTGTAGGTGGGATGAACCTCCCTCGTAGGGAGTGGACTCTGTTAAATCGGTTTCGAACTGGCGTTGGCAGATGCAATTACTGTAAGTTCAAATTGTGATTGACAGTAGAACAGTTATGTAATTGCAGGAAGTCTATCAAAACAATGGATCACATAGTTACAGAATGCCCTCTGCGCTCTTTTACGAAAGGATTGGTCAGCATACTCAGAATCAGTGAGGCTGGTGTTAGAGGGCTCGATGGATTGGACTTAGCTTTGTGACAGGAGATCACTTTACATTTTATAATCAATGAATGACTTTTGGATATTTATTCAAATATACATAGCGGCTTTATAGTTAACAAATTTTAGCTGATAACAAACCATACGATATATATATTTATAAAAGAGGATGTTTGTGTGTATATATATATATATATATATATATATATATATATATATATATATATATATATGTTTGAGGTTTATGCGCTGCCAAACCATCCAACCGATCGCCATGAAACTTTAGGATGTTGTCCTGTATACTCCCGAGATGGTTTCTGTGAAGTTTGATGCAGATCCGTCCACAGGGTCCCGCCCCACGGGCTCCTAAAGATCCCATGTTATTCAAATGGAGAATCTGAATTGTTTACAAAAAACATATGACTGTGTGGTTTAATGTAGTTTCACATGCCACTTGAAGTTCTCACAACAACAGTACTGTATATGTTCTGATTTATTGTAGTTCTACATTTCACCTTGAGAGTGTAGCACACACTACTTTTACTTGATCAGGTGATCTGTATTTGGTGTTAACCTTTTTTCCTCGGTAATTAAATATGTGGTGAAACGTGAAAATAAAAATTAAATAATTATTTGTTTTGCAGTTTACTTTTTATGACATGCCTCCTAAAAAATCTAATATTGGTAGAAGAAGCAAAAATGCTCGAATTATTTCAGCTATTAGGTTCTAAATCAAACTCAATATTATGACCGGCGACGCGGGCGGGTACAGCTAGTATGTATATATATATATTTATTATCATTACGGTGTTGGCGTATAGTACAATTATCTTTTACACATACGTTAGTGTTTCATTATTAATATTTTAACTGGGTATGGTTATTTTAAATTCTCTAATTAATAAAAGCAATTTGAAACAAATCAGATAACATAGTCAATACACACAATGTGAACCCATTTTGGAGCCCATTCAAACTTTTATTAGAAAACCATATTTTTTTGTCAGTTTATTCATCCTTATATCTTGGAAAGATTGTTTACTTTTATCATACCATAATATACCATATAAAGTAATCCTTTGTTTAAATTTGTATATCTCCTATATTCAATAGTTATATATTTGGATTTATCAAAATACACTTTAATAGTTTATTTATTTTGTCAGCACGCATTTATCCCTTAGGTGATCTTCTATGGCTTACCTAAGGTTATATGTATATTGTCAACAGTTTTTAAACATAAACAGTTTTCGATTATTTTTGTTATCATTTATTTTAAGCCTTTAACATACTCGTAATTTGTATTAACCATTGAGTGTAAACAGCTTTAGGTTATTTTTAACCCGTTGTATAATGTAAATGGGCTTTGTTACACTAACACTTCAGAGGGCCCCTGAAAATGTCGATAGAGATTTTAGTGTCTTTATAACAGTTTAAAATGTGGAAATTTGATGTTTTAGCCTTCAGTCGATCTTATTATACACTATGCAACTTTCCCCCGAGATCGTTGACATGAATCATATGTAGAATTGTCTAAAAAGCAATTGTAATTGCAGGGAGAAAAAAATAAGAGGATATACGAACACTAAGAACGAGAATATTTCATTTTATCAAGTCAGCCTAATTTGTATAATTTAATGTATAATCTCGTGATATTTTTTTGCGCAGTATTATTATACTATGTAATAATATTATCTATAGGAAAATTAAATATCGTCAGTTAGCTATCCATTTTATTATACTATTATTTATTATGTTGCATATATAAAACTAAAATGAATGGATTGCATATATTCTTACATTGCAGACATTAATCACGAAGTAGGTCAATACCACATTATGAATTAAATAAATAATCTTTGCAATTCTATATCGTAAACCTGCAAAAAAGCAACTTCCACACTTATTTGTAATTATTGATCTTAATAAAAGTTTCTTTTAACAGTACTTTTTATCATTATTATACTCAGTGAACAGATAAAAAAGCACCTAGAAATTACTTGTATTTAAAATATGATCAGTATGGGTAGGTGGATTTCCATTGAAATAATAAGAAACATGGCACACGTAAGTATAAAACTAGGGTCCACAGGACCCCACTATAACTTGTTATATTTATTTTAAAAAAAATTATTTAAAAATCACTAAACCATTGCAAAATTTTAATAAAATATTAAACTAAATTCACATGGGTGCTAAGAATGAATACAAGAATTTTGAATCTAAAATATATGCATTAAAAAATTGATGAACGTCCAATTGACCCGAGTGAAATATTTTAGGGTTAACAAGTAACAAGTCTTCAAAACAGGTATAAATCTGGTATAACTACATCGTGAAAGGATCATGTCAAAGCCATGTAGAATATAATGGTATTCCAAGCAAGTAGGCTTATCCTCATCTGCAAGAACAGAGCTAACGTTGAAGATATAACTTGTAAAGACATTACTGAACTCTCATTATAGCTCCGACTGAACACCAGTAAATCTTTAAGGTCTTTGAAGTATAGGATGTAATTATTTAGTAAACCAGATGGTAATTTAAAATAAACCTAAAATATATATGCTATTTTTAATAAGCGGATACCTTGTTATTTAAAAATATAATTGAATATGTTTGTATAAAAAACCCTGTGAAGTCTAATTTTATAAAAATACCGTACACTTCAATTATCTTGTGTACATTTTAGTGGATGCACGTGCTAATGAACTGTCATAACCTCGTTATTTCATTACAAAAAAAATATATATGTGTTTTTTTTCATTTTATATTCCATTTTATTGCATTAAATTTTATCATTATTAGAATATATTTTCATTAATTTTTAAATGCCTAAGTAAGTATGTTGTAAAAGTTTTTAAATTTTTTATCTGTAATAGTAAGTTTTCAACAATATTTTGGGTTCAAGAAAAATATACTTTATTATATTGCAAGTTTATTATTAATGCTGTTATATTTGAGAAAAATGCTTGCAGCCTTTGCGTATCATATAACTGCTATAGTAGATGTTTAAAGGAGTTTATTTATGACGACATATATATACGGTTTGTGCTGACGTACATATAAGTAAAAGCTATAAGGGTGATGCAGGTATATCCAATATGTAATAACAATAAAATGACAATCTACAAGAACTTTGCGCAATAGTACAGAAGTATCAGTATAATATTATAAGTCTTTTACAATAACTATTTCGAATACAGTTCACGAACCTTAAATGAGTGAGCAAAATATAATTTCTTTTTTATTTTAGAAAAATAACCTTGTTACGATGTAAAGTCAAAAACTTCACATATTATGAAGTATAATTTACATTTCATATAGATATAATTTCAATGGACTAAGCAATGCATGCTATAAATCTTAGTACTTAGTATTTCTTAGCTAGGGCTTCTCCAATTGATCTAAGCTTTAAGTATAAATAATTAAAGTCACTTATATTGAGTTACAAGTATATCATTATTTTCTTTAGATAAGAACACCCTTTCAGCTAAAATGGACCTCCCTCCAAAGAGGGCCACGCTTTTATCTGTTTGATGAAATACACGAAAGCCAAGAGCTTGGATAGGCACGTGACTGGGTTAAGGATAAGACACGTTTTGACACCTAACCACGTTTTCGCACAGTTATTTGGGGTTCTACTAATAATGTTATTTTTTGCATTTAGTTACTCACTTTTTTACTGTGTGTTCTAAATTGGATTTTTAAGTTATAAAATAAAATATACTTTTTTACAAAGTAATAAATTGTTATGTTTCTAGTGTTTATATTTTATCACTAATATAAAAATCTGGTTAGTTATTTTTAAGCTTTTCCTTAATATGATCTTTTTTAGTTCTGTCTTTTACTGACAATAGTGCTAGCTTGGGTATATCTAAAGTAGATGATTTGAAACATTTTAGTGTGTTATAAATTATCAACAATTTCTTATATTTGAATATGAATTGTCAATCTAAAATTGTTAAAAACTTAAGAAAATATAATTTAATTTTAGAATGTATTGGCACACAAAATAATAACCACAGATTCATATAAGCACTATTTTTAGGAACCCTACAAAAATATGAAAATGGTACTAAGGACATTGTCTATTGCCTGGGAGAATTACATCAGACATTCCAACACCAATTTATAATTTTTTTAATTTACTTACTTAATACCAATTTACATTTTACTTTATCTCTAATCCAAATAATTAACTGGTACTTATATATACATTTAATTATAAGGTATGTAGAAACGTGCTCGACGTCAAACTGAAGAGATAAAGTTCGTTCATGGACAATATGGAGATGAATTATTGAATTTCATGCGTGTTAGAAAAATAAAAAATCTCACTAAAATTATTTTATGAATTTAACATATATAAAAAATGGCCTATCATTCGCCTCAGTTACTATATACTAGGGTGGACCAAAATAAACATGATAAAGGGATAATATTATTGAAAGATCAGTTCATGATGCATTGAGAGTCCAATACTAAAATTAAAATAAAAAAATAAAATAGTTATTTATATTATAAATATATATTTTTAACTTTTTTTATCTAATGATTAAAATTTTACTATATACAGTTTATATTTTATATTACAAGTAGTTGTTTCAGTTTGTATAGCCTACGTTAAGAGAAAAATTAAGGTATTGGTACCATCAAAGCTATAAAAAAATTAAAATGTTTTAGATGAAAAAAAAACAAATGTTATGTTACTAAACTAAACATAATATCCTATATTCCTAAATCAACTCATTTTCAACATATAATTCATTAATTAGGGCAATAAAGAAAAATTCTTATTATTTATTTTTATATAAAGAACATCTATTGAGGTTTCACTTTTAAAAAAAGACATTAATTCTCTACCTCTTAAACAATAGATGAACATACATGTACAACATTTTTATCTATGTACAAAACATCACAAGAAAACAACAATGTAGAGTTTTGTCGGAAAAATAGTGATTCAACTTACATTATATATCCCTAGTTCAACATCATGCAACCTTATTTGCACTTCATTCATAAGACGCCGAGCATCAAGATATGGCCAAATATGAGGGGCGAAGGAGTGTGCTGAGTGTAGATGAACGTGTGTAGTAATTGTTACTAACTAAGGATGACTGTTCTTCAGAAGAGCTATTTAATAATAATCTAATAGGCAGGACAATTAAGGAACGTACAGCTTTAAGTGCAATACGAACCACGTAATGTTGGTCTGATTTTCTGCAAGGTAATAATCCTGACACTACTTTCTATTCCCTATACAACATCTAAACCCTGACTACTATCCAACATGGATACCAGACTTTTCTAGTAGTGTCCACGTAGAAGGCAATTATTGAGTGGACGCCGTGTTAGTACTAAGAGGACCGAACGTAGAGCCTATCGCCTACAATCTCCTCAACACTTTATCCCCAAGTAGCTGGATTACAGCACTGCGCTACCAGTACCGAATTTGACTTTGGTGTAAATTTAGTCTAATCTGAAATGGAAATGTGCAAATTAGTCATGTAAGTCTTGTGAATCACTTTACTATTATAAAAGGTATTAGGATCAGAAAACATTTGGATGCTTTAGTAAACAATATATTTATAAATATGTACTTTTTTCTTGAAATTAAAATAGAATTACTTTCCTCCTAAAACTCAGAACTATCATAAGAAAAAATATGTTTTTTTAACTATAAGACTTTAGTTATTTTTCATAATATAACTAAAGATTTTGGCTTTAAATTCTCATGTACCAGTTTAAACACCGCATACGTATCGAATAAGCATTTCCGCACACTTCAGTCTTAAGCATTGCTGTTTACAGTTAACATGGTGTACATGACGCAGGAGTTGTGTTTAGCTCATGTTTATTTTAATATGTACTATGTTACGGCTGTCAAAATATTTAAATACTAAAGGTCTATATAAATATGTGGCTGATTAACATAATAGAATATTTTAGCTTTACGAACACTAAATTGAAGCTTAATTGGAGTTATGTTAATTGGAGTTTGCTTAGGTAGTCTGAAGTTAACATAAAGTTGTTTAAAATTGATTTCGCATTAGTTATTTGATTAACTTTTTTATTTCGTTAAGGTTCACTTATACGTAGACTAACTCTCACAGAAGAACAAAGACCCTATGAAAATAACTCAATAAAACTACTAGTCGGTGTGTATTTAAACTCTCTTCACTTCTCAACCTCTTCACTGTTGAATCGTCTCTGCCAAATGGTCTAAGTAAATTATAAACTGGCCTTGGTGGTATGTCCACCGAATATTTTAACTGCATTTAATACGCTCACAGCGTATTTAATATATATGTCCTATTATAGACATTTGGAAAAATTCTTTTATGTAGGAAATGTGTGATCCCAAAAACGTATGTTGTGAAGAAAATAGTGTTGCAACAAATATTTTCTTTGCAATGTCCAACTGTATCTAACGCAAGTGTGCAAAGTGTGCAAAATAAGCTATACGATATAGTATTTTTGAAGTTCATGATATCATTATATGTGTACTTTTCTCTAGTATATATAAAATATTACACTTAAAAAAACAACGAAAATGTGCCACCCATAAATATTTTTTAACTTTTACACTCAGTTCTTTATTTTATGACCATTGAAGAAAACCTAAAATTGCAATAACTAAAACGTCTCTTTAAACAAAGTTGGGAGTTTAAAATTCATATTTTAAAAAGCAAAAATCAAGGTGAAGAGAGGAGGGTGGGGGTTCGGTATCAAAATCTAAGGTCTATCAAAGTTGACTGCTGTTTAAATTAAAAGAACAACTTCATGAGGTATACTTTTCGACAAATTTACATTTGGTAGTATGTAGAATAAAACACTTATGTTTTAGTACTTGAGAAAATGTATGAACTATTTAACTTGTTAGTTATAAAGAATTAAACCAGAATGAGGTAAATTAAATGTAAAAGAAAAATATGGGATGGGAGAGGGGGTAGAGAATGCGGATTCCGTGACCGACTTAACTGATCCTTTTAAAGTAGAGATTCTCACTTGAATATTTGTTTACATAGTCTCGTCTTGTGGGATCAAACTGTGGTATTTACAATATATTTACTACACATATTTAATAAGTATATATTTATATTTAATATAAGAAAAATCACTAACGTATTCAAAATAAGCAGACGAGCTTTTAGCAAACAATACTTCTATAACTTATTTATTTATAACCTGATTTTTACTACTTGGCAGCGTGTCACGCTTCTTCGGTATCCCGTCATCTATATATTTGTCTACGTATATCTGGAATCTTTAAAGTTCAAACTTGGAATGATTCCGATATAAAATCTTGATTTGTTTTTCTGGATCCATCTCGTTTTATAATCGAATGCAGTATTTATTATTATATATATTGCAAACACTATTGGCTAAACAGTTTTAAACAAATTGTGTAGAATATCAATAGCTAATGAGAGCCGAAGCAGCTGTTCTTCCCTCACAACTGCCCGGGTAAATTTTTTCATCGTTTTCCTGCTGGATTGAGTTTCTAATTAACTTGTTAATCAACGGTTTTTTTAACTTAGCTTGAAACTCTTTTTTAAATAAATTTTTTGTTGAACTGTTGAAAATGTACACCTGATATGTACTCATAATAACAGTTTTTTTAACATCCCTTACTCATTATGTTGTAATTAAATTCAAAATCGGTTAACCTTTATGGAGAACAAAAAAGACTCTAATCAATGCATTATCAAGTGTATTTATGAAACAATTTGTTTGATTTTATACTACTTAAGAGAGCACACTAAAAATACGTTAAACATAGTTATGTAGTTAATCCAATTTATTGAAATATTTATAACAACTCACCATTATCTAAATATAAATTTACTTTAATGTTATGTGATGATAATAATTTGTGAGTTTTAATATGTCAATATGTATTATATTTAGCTTATGCTCAGCATCTATTACAATCCAATAGTAATGGTCTTCTATCTACCATCCCATTTGTTTTAAATTTTCCATTCTAAATATTGTTGATAGGACGTTTGATAGTATCATATTTTAAAGTATTTTCTTAAACTAAATGTGACAGTTTTATGAGCATTATAAGTTCCGGAATGTATAATTGTTGGTGAGAATGATTTTTGCAACGCATAAAATACGAAAGTAATAATAACTCTATATACTTTACAATTTGTGATATACACATAATACTAGTTTTATAAAACTACTAAGCTACTGCATCAAATTTTCTGTTATGTTCTTAATTTTTATCAGCACAACATTATTAATAACCAATAATATAACAGTCAGTAAATAGCCAAGTTGAAACATGCTCTCGTAAGAACTATTATAAACAGGCTATTATGTCTTACGTTCATAAACAGGAGTAAACACCTCTTTAATGGCACCACAAGTGCACATTGACTGACTTTTTGCACTTAATGTATTATATGCTTTCCGATTAGACTGACTGTTTACCTCACTTCTGTTACCTGCAGCAGTGGCTAGTTCGGACAATCAGAACTTTCCAATATTACTACATTATGAAGTTAGTAGTTGAATTGTAATCTAAGTCCCATTGTTGGTGTATAAGTGGGCGGGTGGGTCAACACCACTGTAAGTGTATGGATGGGTGGTGGGTCAATACCTCTGTAGGTGTTTGGGTCCTATAAAACAAAGCTAAACAATTCAATAATGTTAAATGTCCTTGAGTGTTGTGTTGTACTTGGAGTGTTTTGACTTGGCAAAAGGTGTGTAATAACGGACCAACCAACTATCAGCGCTCAAGCAGCTGAACTTCCAGATACATAATGTACACTAAAACAACTTCTCCAAAATATATTTTGAAATATTCAGAAATAATTCATGGTTACTTGAAATTAATTAAAGACTTTGTAAATCCCACTGTAATAATAATAAATCATAATAACAGAACAACTCACTGACATATACATTATTTCCTGCTATTTCACATAATCACTTCACTATTACACCAAATCACTTCACTACAGAACAAAATCACCTTACAATATTGTTTGAGTAATGTAATTTCACAAATACAGGTTAATTTAGATTATTTATTGTGTTTCTTTTGTAATTTAATCATTTATTCTAACGGGTTTCTCTTGGAAGAAAAGGTGCACTGAAAGGGACTATTTAGCATAATTACACAGCCTAGATAAACATTAACCCAGAAACGGGCAATCTACCAAGTAATATATATGACATTAACACATCAAAGACACTGCATTGTTCAATAAATTTTACAAATTAAACATATATTCGTTTTAGAATTCAAATAGTATTTTAAATAGTTAAATCACATTAAGAAAACACGCTAACGTTATATCACCTTGTGTTTGTTTACAGTACAACATATAATTCACCCACTGCCGATCCAAGTGTTGTTGAGGGAATAAGGCATAGAGTAGAGAACAGGAATGTTTTGGCAAACAGGATAAAATTATCTACAAACTTTCACCAGGCATATCTGGTGTAGCCACATTCTGCAGTTATTGTATTCATAACTTCTATTGTAATGCATAGTTTTGTAATATTATAAGCTCCATTTTTTATTTTTTAAATAGGTGCCTGCCCTAAAACGCCAATAATTACTAATAAATAACACTATAAAATATATATGAGCATATATGAATGTATTTTTTGTACTACGTTTTTTTTCTTTCTTATTTACTATAGGACCTCACCGACAAGTTTTGCGTAACTTGGTGAGGCCTTGATTTTGTACTCACTTTAAAGTAATAAATAAATAAAATAAAAATCTAAAATTTATTCAATTTAATATATTTTACAAATATCTATTTTCCAATTGCTTTACAAGCTAAACAAGTAGCAGTTAACTAAATTAATAATTTATTTTTAAAGCACCAAATACCGATAATTATCCATTCTACAGAAATACAAATAAGGGTTATAATTGAAAAACGTGCTCAGTGTCAAAATGGAAAGCTCCAATTTAGGAAAGTGCAATACCAAAGTTTACTTCGTGGTTTGAATTGATATTTAGCGAATCTGAGGTCCTGGTTAGGTAGAATCCGTTCAAATAAATTAATTGAAAACAGTAATTTATCTGTAGGAATATGTCACTAAACCTACAGAATAGGAATATTGTTTTATAGTAATTATAATTAACATTTTTATTCGTTAAGATAAAATAATGGTGTCAATCATTTATAGTTAACGTATGCTCTTGCAATAGCTGGACATGTAATAACACGCTTAAAGGACTTAATAAGGGTATATTAATACCATACAACTGACGTAATAGTGTCATCATATAAATATATAGTTTTTTATTTTCTGTTTACTAGTTTAAAATAATATGTTGACAATACCTGTAATCTCTTAGTCTACATAAGATAGAAAAAAACTATTATTTCCTCAGTACCTTTTGGCAAAGACCTCACTTGGACCTAATATGTTTCACAAAGGAGAATTTAAGTTAAAACTGTTGCAACTATAAATGTGTGGTATGTTAGTAGTTTGTTTATAATTGACTTTATATATATATATATATATATATATATATATATATATATATATATATATATATATAAAGTCCTCGAGTATATATATATATATATATATATATATATATATATATATATACTCGAATGTCCATCGATATGTAAAAGTATTGGATATAAACCATTTAATGTAAATACAACTATTTTCATTAATTGACAGTCATAAAACTTACCCTTCACATAGTATGGTAAATGTATACTGATTTTAACTATAAACGTAAATCTATAATCAAAAAACATTGTCCCGTACGTAAAATAAAACCCCTAAAACTTAATCTCTCGTACAATAGTAACTAACACTCACCTTGGCTTTTTGTAGAAATGTAAATTTTACGATGTTTGTGATCCTTTAATGCGGTTCTAATGTTATAATGTAAAATGTTACATCAATAACTATGTCTAATCGTAATTTACTTATTTTTTAAATTAAAACAAAGAAAAAGTTACAATCTATATTTTATACTGTTAGTAGGTTTCTACTATAACTTCTTTGTACAGATATATTTATCTATTTTACAATGATAATTATAGTAAACATATGATGACCAAAAGTAATGTCTTCTCTTTTACATCAGATGGTGTTTATGGCCACTATGCGCATATGAATGAACTTGCTCAAAAGAATTTGTTTAACTTCTACAATTGCCTTCTGTGCACACTCACTTAGTGCGGTGGCAATGGGTTCTCTGTACACGAATCGGGTAGACGGGTGGGCCAATACCCCTGTACGTGCATGGGTGACTGGAATACATTCATAGAATGTAATGATGTAAATCTGACTACAAACAAGTTAGTAATTACTTTAACATTTATATTTTCAACTCTGTATCGGCTACAAAAAGGGTAGAGAACACCAAAATAAACCTCTAGATAACCGATGGTATTGTAAGATCCATTAGACACTGCGATAAACTGAGTAAAAAGCTCAAAAAACTATCTTTTGACACATTCCAACATAACAATTGATAAAAAAGCTAAATAAATATTTTTTGTAGTTTACCATCATTACACATGTACTATTGTTAATTCTACGATTACATAAACTAACAATAGCAGTTTATCATGCAATGTCAGTTTATCATCCAATGGCAGTTTATCATCCAATGGCAGTTTATCATCCAATGGCAGTTTATCATCCAATGGCAGTTTATCATCCAAAAGCAGTTTATCATCTGTTAGTAAACTGTATATCATATAGAAATAAAAAATCTACTTAGCACCTTCGAAAAATCAATAGCTGTCTTTTTTACGTTCAACTATCATAGACAATAGTAAAACGTCTCGTCTGTCGGTATGTTAAGAAGGAATTCCGAGATTCAGAAAAAATGCCTCTCTAATCATGGAAATAACTTTTTGTTTAAATTTTAAACCTTTAAGTAGCAATATTTTAAAAGAAAAGTCTCGATTACCTCATATAGAAATATTTCAATAATATCAAGATGTGAGACATTTCGTATGACGAAAGATCTTACAGACGAACTTAGCAAGTATTTTTTAGCTCTATTTCTTAGTATTAATATAAATGGTAATTTAGTTATTTTAATGTTAATATAAATATGTAACATGTATCTAATAGATAATATCTCGAGTTGTAGATTGTCCTATAAGCATGTAATGCAGATAGGAACTTAAAATAAAGAGAGGGACTTTATTTCGGTAACAGATTCTGGCTTATGATATTCAAAATACTTGTATCGGGCATTAACCATGGCAAATAATTTATTGAAATTTAGGATTTACAAAATTATAAATGAGATATACGAACACTATAGTACCTCGGCCTTCTTAGTTTGAGGTTTAATAATACTAAACAAAACCTAACAAACAATGCATATTTTGTATTGACACCTTAACTAATGTGATAATAGAAATGTGTAGTTTGAAATGTGTTGGCACAGCTGGAGTGAGGCGATATATCCGATAAGCTTATGTCAGCCACAGGCTTAACGTTCTTAACGGCTAACGTTCGTTCTAGCCAAAAGCTGATCCAGGTTAGTAGTTATACGGTATGTTAACAAGTTAAATATCGAAAACATTAATGTGAAAATTATTAAAGCTAGTTTATTCCAATCTTGTAATAATATTGATTATGTTATTTATTTTTAAAGAAGATTTAAGTAAACAGTTAAAGGTTGCACAAATAAACTATTTTTACTTCATTAATATTTTTGAAATAAAAAAAGTAGAAAATCCTTTCACTAGTGATTATATTTATAACGTTAAGACTTATAAATGTAATACATTAATGGCCGTATCACTCATCCTTACATTTACTACATAAACAGTTTTTCCACCCACCCGTACATGTACTATATAAACAGTTTTTCCACCCACCCATACATGTATTACGTATACGGCCCTCCTACTCATAGCTACTCGTACAGTGTTTGTATATGTAAAAAATAACACAATACAAGTACGATATTAATGGCCATCCCGCCAACACGTACATGTACAACGTTACAAGCTCTCCCCTCCACCCCTTCATGTTCTACGTAAATGGCACTCGCGCCCATCCTCACATATACTCGTACATGCTGGTAGCTCTCCCACCCACCAACACTCGTACAACTATCGGAGTTACATGTACAGCCACCATCGCATATGTGTACGAAGTTAAGAACCTTTTTCACGCAGTCGTATATGGAATGTTTAGTGACTGATTATGTGTTTTAAAATATATCTTATATTGTTTATTGTAATACATACTCTTATATCAAGTGTTGTAAACAATATAGCATATTATTATTATTATAATAATTATTATTGACTCATTGCACAGAAAACATACTAAAAGAAAAATACAAAATAAACACACGCACAGTGGAAATTATCTTTCTTCCCACTCACTTAAAATTGTAAAAATTGCTTCAGGTATATATGCGTTGCGCAATCTTGCAAAGTTCTGTTCCCCTAGTGTCTTACTCATGGCCTATTATGGCATGGTGTATTCACATCTGGAATACGGAGTGAGACTTTGGGGAGGTTGTGCAAAAAGCAAAATTGAAAGAGTTTTTAAACTTCAAAAAAAGGCTGTTAGAATAATTGCTAAGTTGAACCACAGAGAGTCGTGCCGGAATTCTTTTAGGGAGTTAAAATTACTGACTTTACCTTGCCTTTATATGTATGAGGTGATACTATACTGCAGATCACGTTCTTCCTTGATTCGTGGCAGAAACGTTCACCAATACTACACTAGAGGCAGGGACAACCTCCGAACACAGCAACACAGATTGGCACTATCAGACCACATGCCACATCAAGTTGGTGTCAGACTAATCAACAAACTCCCTGAAGGATTTCCAATTAATAACCAAACTCAATTCAAAACTCGACTTAGACACCTCTTGGTGTCTAAAGCGTTCTATTCTGTGGATGAGTTCATGATGAGTCGCTGGGAAGATTAAGATTAAATAGCAGGACAGGAAGGCAGTGTGATTGTGGCTGTATGAATGTTAGTAA
This sequence comes from Stictocephala bisonia, assembly GCA_035578905.1. Classification (NCBI taxonomy): domain Eukaryota; kingdom Metazoa; phylum Arthropoda; class Insecta; order Hemiptera; family Membracidae; genus Stictocephala; species Stictocephala bisonia. The sequence goes on along the minus strand of JAQJVL010000067.1, from coordinate 382,030 downwards.
TGTAGTAGTAATGTATATGAATGTGGGGTGAATGACCATTTGTTGTTTAGTTTAAGAATTTTTAACACATTTTAAATATTTCTGTATATAATATTGACGATTGCATGACATGTTAAAATTGTTACAACGCAATAAAATAAAATAAAAAAAAAATAAAAAAAAAAAAAAAAAAAAACACAAAACATTCGTAATAACCCTCCCACACACTCGTATATGTACATTAGTGAAGACCCTTTCTAACTCATCCGATGATGGCCCTCACGCTCACCCAAACACACGTACAGTTGTAATAAATATTCATCTTTATTTTCCTACTATATTCTGTTGCTATTCATAAATGCTATTCTAAGGGAAAATCTTTGTTTTAAACACGAAATTATCACTTATAAAAATGTCAAACTGGCTTAATATAGAACAGACAGCCTATATGAGCTGATTTGATACAACTGCTCACTAATCCCTGTCAAGGAATAAACTGGAATGTTATACGGTAAAATTTATCGGTAAAATAATAAACATGAAGTAGTAAAAATATTAAAATATAATTTTTGTAGTAGTGGCTATATTGTTTTGATACTGGTAAATGCTATCTATTATGAGACAGATTATATTAAGAGAGAATGATCCTATTTTAGAATATAATATAATAGTTTGTCTTGTTGTTTATCAATCTACTCCATACCAGACTTAGTAGTTTAAATTTTGGTGTAGTTCAGTCTTTAAACTTTTGAACCTGATTTATCATAATTATAATTTCTATAGAGATATGAATATTAATTACTTAGGAGACACATTTTTGTGTTGGTCGCGGGTTATGTGAATACTCTTAATGGTATTGCAATAGAACCAATTAGATAATTAAAAGCAATATTCATAATTGAAATGGGTTTAAGTAATTCTAATACATACTTTGTATTTTGTCATTAAGTTTTAATATGCTCGTACATCTATGGAAAAATAAATAACAGAAATTTATTTTGTATTGGGAGGCTGAGGCAATTAACAGTACATATTATGATCTTAATAAACAAACATATATTTAGTTGATCAAATGTGACTTGAATAAGTAAGTCCATAAGAATAATTCAAATGATGGAAATGTATTTAGTCATGAGAAAAAAATGAATTTCAAAGCAATGTTATGGTTTGAAAATAAAAAAAATGTATTTAGCGTTTATTATTTCTTTAAATTCTCCGTTCATCCCTGCGTTTGATAGAAATGGAGCTCTCCAGTTAGAACTGTAATGGATTACAACAGGAAATATTCCAGCTATTTGTTGATGAAACAAATGTAATAAGTGTTCAAGGAAGTAAATAATTTAAATATAATATAAAAATATTAGAATATAATTTCAATAATCACCCGTTTATTTGTGCGTAACTAGCACAGTTGCGTAGGACAAATCGGGGACTGGGTACGGTATCTAGAGGTTTGAGCAGTGGAGGGGAAACGTTAATCCTCTGCCACTGTACATAAAAGATATCACTTAGTTTGATATGCAGTGCTTAACTTCCACAATATTCTTTTGTTTTATGTAATAACTGGCTACGTTACTATAAATATTTTGTAATGTTACTATTAATTTTTGTTTGGATACGAAATTATGACTCAATATTATCGTTCAAAGCTTGATATTGATGGAACCAACAAATACACACTACTGCTAATGACGTGGGGTTTCTTACTGCAAACAACCAAGTATTGATATCTATGGTAAATGAAGTGGTAACAGTGACAGGGACTTATGAAGTTAACTGCATTAATTCATTTCCACTAAAGTATGCCTTTGCTCATATGTTGGATTTCAAGTCATTTACAACCAAATGCCTGACGTTTTATTAAAAAAATTATTAAATATGGTTTGGCATTTATTTATAATTACCATACAACATAAAATTTCTATATTAGTGGAAAACTTGAAAATAAAATTTTTGTATGTATGAAATGCATGGGTGTTTATTCTCCATTATATTGATAAACAATTTTTAAGTAAAGAAATGAAAACTTCCAAATGTTCAAAAAGCAAATAGAATTAAGTTTACACTATACAAAAAGAACGTGTTTCTTTTAATATATGAACTTTAAACACTCGTGTTTTAAGTGGTAATAATAAACTCCGCAGTTAACTTGGACAGGCCCCAGTACTTGGCCATCTAATTTAATTGGTTAAGTGCAAAATAACATAGATCAGTAACTTTTCATTTGTTTTATATTGCCCATATTGGTATTCAATGAACCGTTAGCGCTAAGGAGGGCATAATAATCTGTTAATCTTGTATTTGATTTTGAAGTAATTTTATGCATACGGAAAACAATAATTATAAACAATAATAAAATTTTTTAAATCTTCATCTGAATCTAATAACTATCTAAATAACTGATCAAAAGGTATATTTTGTTTTGTGATTTTAGCCTAGTCCTTGGCCATATACATGTAAGTTTTGTATGACTTGAGTTAAAAAAAAAAAAAAAACGACTGTATGTTGAAAAACGCTCCAAATAAAGACGTTATTTATTTATTTAATTTAAACATTAAAGTAAGCAATATTGTTTGTTTACGTATTTGGCCATCTACAATAAGGCTCATTATATGTCTTTTATTTACGTATTTGCCCTTCTACAATAAGGCTCATTATATGTCTTTTATTTACGTATTTGGCCATCTACAATAAGGCTCATTATATGTCTTTTATTTACGTATTTGGCCATCTACAATAATGTTCATTATATGTCTTTTATTTAAGTATTTGGCCATCTACAATAAGACTCATTATATGTCTTTTATTTACGTATTTGGCCATCTACAATAATGTTCATTATATGTCTTTTATTTACGTATTTGGCCATCTACAATAAGACTCATTATTTGTCTTTTATTTACGTATTTGGCCATCTACAATAATGTTCATTATATGTCTTTTATTTACGTATTTGGCCATCTACAATAAGACTCATTATATGTCTTTTATTTACGTATGTGGCCCTACAATAAGGCTCATTATATGTCTTTTATATTTTATTTAATTTTTTCCAATGCCCCAGGAACAAACCAATTAACATATCATAAATATTTATCAGACTAACATACATACACAGAGACTCCCTGACATACAGAAAACTAACTGATGTGTTATAAATATTAGTATTTTTACAAAGCTTCATCATTTACACACACTAACTATGTTTTACTATAATGAGGTATCACACCATCAAGAAGAAATGGTTATCATTACCCCTCCACCTGGATAAATTATTAATATTATAGGATAATTTAATGGTATATTTAAGAGCTAATTACTTTTAATATAACATATCACATAACAATTACATACTTATAACAACTTTCTTACATTTTAATCCATCATAATTATAGTAGTTAAAAGTTCATACAAATTGAGGTTGTCTTAATGAAAACCTCGTGAAATATCCATACTGACTCTGAGTAAACACAGATACAAGAACTACTGTCTCGTGATACAATATACGGATACGCCTCACCACAATATGGCAAGTACACCCACACTGAGATAGGCCTACAAGAACTACTGTCTCGTGAAACAATATACGGATACGTCTTAACACAATATGGCAAGTACATTCACACTGAGATAGGCCTACAAGAACTACTGTCTCGTGAAACAATATACGGATACGTCTTAACACAATATGGCAAGTACATTCACACTGAGATAGGCCTACAAGAACTACTGTCTCGTGATACAATATACGGATACGCCTCACCACAATATGGCAAGTACACCCACACTGAGATAGGCCTACAAGAACTACTGTCTCGTGATACAATATACCGATACGTCTCCCCACAATTTGGCAAGTACACCCACACTGAGATAGGCCTACAAGAACTACTGTGTCATGATACAGTATACGGTTATGTCTCACCATAATATGGCAAGTACACACACGCTGATATAGACCTACAAGAACTACTGTGTCGTGATACAATATACGGATACGTTTCACCGCAATATGGCAAGTACACCCACACTGAGATAGGCCTACAAGAACTACTGTCTCGTGATGCAATATACGGATACGTCTCACCACAATATGGCAAGTACAGCCACGCTGAGATAGGCGTACAAGAACTGCTGTGTCATAATACAATATCCTGTAGGGCTACCACATTATGGCAAGTACCCCTACACCGAGAAACAAGAACTGCTGGGTAGTGATACAATATACGACTCACCACGATATGGCAACCATTTATATACTGAGATACAAAAACTGCTGTGTCGTGATGTATTATACGGCTAACCACAATATGGCAAGCACCCCTACACCAAAATACAAGAACTGCTGTGTCGTGAAACAATATACGGCTCACCACAATATGGTAACTACCCCTACACTGAGAGACATACATTGCTGTGTCGTGATACAATACACTGCTCATCATATTATGACAAGTACCCCTACACTGAGAGACAAGAACTGATGTATCGTGATACAATACACTACTCATCATATTATGACAAGTACCCCTACACTGAGAGACAAGAACTGATGTATCGTGATACAATACACTGCTCACCATATTATGACAAGTACCCCTACACTGAGAGACAAGAACTGATGTATCGTGATACAATACACTACTCATCATATTATGACAAGTACCCCTACACTGAGAGACAAGAACTGATGTATCGTGATACAATACACTACTCATCATATTATAACAATTACCCCTACACTGAGAGACAAGAACTGATGTATCGTGATACAATACACTGCTCATCATATTATGACAAGTACCCCTACACTGAGAGACAAGAACTGCTGTGTCGTGATAAATTGCACGGCTAACCATAATACGGCAAGTACGGCCACATTAAGATACAAGAACTGCTGGGTCGTGATACAATATACTGCTCACCACAATAAGGCACGTACCCCTACACTGAGATACAAGAACCGCTGTGTAGTGATACAATATACCACTCAACGCTATGTGACCAATACGCCCACACTGATATACGAGAACTGCTGTCTCGTGGTAAATTATATGGCTCACCACAATATGACTAGTTCCGTCAAACTGAGGTACAAGAACTGCTGTGTCGTGATAAATTATACTGCTCACCGCTATGTAACCAATACGCCCACACTGATATACGAGAACTGCTGTCTTGTGATACATTATATGGCTCACCACAATATGACTAGTACGGTCACACTAAGATACAAAAACTACTGTGTCGTGCTACATTATACGGGTCACAACATTATGGCAAGTACGAACACACTTAGATACAAGAACTGCTATGTAATAACTTAATACTTAATACATTATACCACTCACCACTGCCTTGCAAGTAAGCCCACAATGAGATAAAAAAAAGTACTGTGTAATGGTCTATGATATGGCTCATCACAATATGACAAACAGTGTCATTGGTGGAGTATGTAATACATTTGTTTGGTTGTTTTTTAAAAGAATTCTGTTTAGCGAAAACATACCTGATATACTCAATTTTCTTAATTTTATTTTAAAAAATTGTTTAAATTTTTTCTACATCTTTCATTTACTCACTATACTATTACTTACCAATAATTGTATGCATGGTTATTGTAATTAGATATTTTTAACTGCATATGTGTAAAATATGTATCAAGTTTACTTAGAGTATAGCATATTTCTTTCCTACGTGATCAAGTAAATGCATCAACCATTCCATTGTTTGGTGTTAAGAACTTTAAAGAAATTAAGTATACGTTATAGACAGAAAAAAATACTGGTTGATTTCTCTATATGCACAACTATTTAATCTATATTTGTTTATATTTGTTTCATCAGATCTTGTGTACAAACTGGTGTTTAGACTTGTGTTCAATAAGGTTTTACCTGTAACTGTAAACTATAAAATTAGAGCAAAAGACAAGGAACTTGATCCTACTATATCTGAAATGGATGCCAAGTGATATCCTGAACAAAGTGATCCACCTCACAAAGCAGTAACATTACACTTAACTGCCGGGACAGTAATGGCATTGTGAACTCAAATACAACTGTTCCAATAAAATCCAGAGTTAAAATCTTTGTTGATATAAAAAGGAACTAAATAGCATTGTTATAAAACTTAATTTGAGGTTTGTTTTTACTATAGAATTGATTTAAATTAATGTAATGATTATTTGATGGAATTAATAAATAATTAAACCAAGTTTTAATTTGATTAAACTGTTCAACGTGTTGGAACATTAATTTATTTGTTTATTGTAAATGTAAAATTGGTTTTTATATTAATAAGCCAATAAACATTTAGTAATAACTAAGTAAAACTTAATCCCCTAGGTTTGTTTCCTATATTGACAAGCAATAAAGTTTACGTGAATTCACAAGAATCCGTCCCCAATAGTTCAGGCGATATTAAAAGACTTTGGATCTCTTACAATTAATCTAGAGAGTTAGAAAGCATTCATTATCTTCCATCAGTACAAACTTGTGTAGAGCCTATACGTTTGTTGAGTTTTTTCTAAAGAAGGCCTACAGTCGTAAAATGCTAACAGTCGATCAGGATGTTTTTAAACGAGTGTCCACTGAATTCTATAGCATTATTTAATTTATTGTTATTTTTTAAATTTTATAGTTTGAATATTTTTTTACTATCTCCATCTGTCGTACATTTTCGGACAATTATTCAATTAAGAGTTTTGTTGGTAGTAATAAGGTAGTCGTTTCTGGATTTAAATTAAATGACTTGTAGTTAACTTCGATTCTTTGCAGGAAAAATGTACAGATTGGAGTAAAAGTGGTCACACACACATTTTATTTTACACTATGATATGTATCGATGCATTAGTAAAAATATCAGCTAAAATGTATTTATTGTATCTCAAATTAAAACAGCTACGTACGTTGGGGGCTACACCCCCAAACCTCCAATGCTACATATCCTTCCCAAGATTATAATGGTAGATACTGAAGCTAATTATAGTTACTACTCAAGTTGATCACGGATGCTAACAAACTGACCACGGGGTCACTACTTAAGTTAATCATGGATGATAACCAAATTGATCACGAATGCTACCAAATCTAATCACTAGTGACGATCGAATTCTCTAATAAATCATAGAAGCTACTGAGGTTAATTACGGTTGCTACCCGTATTGTCCATGGTTGCTACTTGAGATGATCGTGTTTGTTTCCTGGTTACTACCCATAGTTACTACCCAGGTTGATCTCGGCCACTACGCAAGCTAATCACGGGTAGCTACCGAAATCATGGCTGCTGCTCAAGTAGATCACCGATGACTATCCAAGTGAACCACGTATGCTACACAAGATGACTATGGTTGCTAGCAAAGTTCATCACGTTTGCTATCCTAGTTGATCACGGTTCTTCCCAAGTTGATTGTGTTGATAATAGGATAATAGTAAGGATTTTAATCACCTGCTGTTCATTTGTCATTGGGATATTAATTAATGACACTTTCTAAGGAATAAGTTCGAAATCCATATTCGCCCATATCTTGACGATCGGCGTCTTACAAATAAATAAATAAAAATAAAATTGATTGTATGATTGATAAGAGGAGCTACACAATTTGCTCATTTTTGCTACTCAAGATAACCACCGTTGGCTACCCAAGTTGATCACGGTTGCTAGTTAAGCTGTCATTGGTGGCTACCCAAGTTGATATGGGTGCTACCCAAATCGACCACAGGTAGCTAGCTACTCTTTAGGAATAAGATCAGCCTTTGACCTTCCTGAACATTGAGTCCCATGTCTAAATATAGAAGTTTGGGTCATATCCTATCTGTTTAGTGTCTTGCCCATACAGTCTCGAGGACAACGTTGTAACCACTATCCCATCTGTGTGCTTGTATGGGTTGAGCGTGCTAGTCTAATGTATGAGTGTGCAGAGTATCGCCTACAGTAAGCCATGTGAGAATTCGTTCTTTGATAGTGCTTTAATTTAATAAATCTATAGGTATTTTTATTAGACAGAACATCAAATTAAACACAGATGGAATTGAATGAGTAATATACTTATGACTTAAGAACGAAAATTGGACCAACCTAAAAATGTACATTAAAAAAATAATTAAATTACTACACATAAAAATTTACGTTTCATATATAAAATAGTTATTATAAAAATCATAAGTTAAAGAAACCAACTTAATTTAAAAGTTATAGTGAATTTTAAGCTTTTTGAAACTATTCCTTCAGAATACAAATTAGTTCAACTTAAAAAAGGGTTTAGTCCTTACGTTGAAATGCTAAATTTTGACTTTTAAGCCCTATTATTAAAAATTCGTAAAATATACCATCTGATTGCTTCATAATTACATTGGATAGTTACAAAACTTTTCACGCTGGTCAAACTTACCTGACTATAAAATAACAATATTTCGTCACTGCTAGAAAATGTCACGGTTGTTTCATGAATTAAAATGAGGGTTTCTCATAAAAGATTATTTAAATGATTGTTTGCAGCCACAATGTATCAACTTGGTACTGTAATAGTGCTTCTTTCATCCTGTAACAATAATAATGCTATATTTGTACCTTATAAATATTGTTTTTGGTTAAATGACTATTAAAAGGAAAGTATGTGTAACATTGTAACTTTCGACGCCTCACGTTCTAGCGCCATTCTGTAGAACTCTCTTTGTTAAATCTGTAATAATTAAGCAAATTTTCAACAACTTATATTAGTAATTAAATCTGCAACAACAAAGCCTCACGTTGTCGCGTCATTCTGTCACATTGTAGCTCTTTACATTATTTACATTATTTATTTTAATTTAATCCATTGATTAAATTAAAATAATGATATTCAACAAATCAGAATTCTTTAATTTATTTCTTTTTTTTTTGTTTCAAAGCATTTATTAAAAATTTGTGACTTGTTACCTTGATTAGGTTATTGCATCACATGGATTTATTTTTCTTTTATTATTTAATTTAATTTAATTTAATTTAGAGCATGATTCTCTTTTTTCTGATCTCAGGGTCGCGATATATGGTAAATCGGTGAAAGCTGTATGATGAAATAAAACAAAATTTCTTTTACAAAATTATTTTTTATTACATTCTTTAATTGAATATTTTCAATAAAAACTGAGTTTACTCAAAATCTTTACAAAAGATCTTATATTATATTTTTAAAATCAAATCATGATTCTATCTAGTGAAGATAAATTTGCAATTACAATCTTAATGATAAATCTTAATTTAAACTTATCTGTTCAGCGTTCGTTATAGATGATTTCACAACATTTTCACGAACACGTATTTTAATTTAGACTGATTACATGTTGAATTCACACGCACAATGTTAGTGTAACAATAACCACTTTGCCCTTTGTCTTTAAACCATCGTTAAAACTTTGAAACCGGTTATTATACCACGAGGTGTCTACAGGTCACTCGTTCGGTAGGTCATGTTAAGTTAAGCGTCAGAGATGGACTGGGCTGAGGAACGTCTCTTAACCGTTGAAGTCGGATTCCCGCCTTTTTTCTTTTGGGTACGCGACTATGACCCTTCTGGGTATATCACGATGTGGCTGTTTTGACAGCTGCTGCGGCCTACGGGCAAATTTGGAATGATATGTCCCGTTCTGATTGGTTCGTTTCAGAATTCGTCATCTGAGTTCTTCTACTGCACATCAGTCACTTGTGACCTGGAGGGGATTTAATGGAAAATAACCAACCGACGTGATGTGGCTTGTCCCTCAAATATGCTTACATGTTTACGATTGCAATTCTCGGAACCGGCCCACCCATCCTGCTTTGAACAAAGGGTTTTGTTTACAACGACTTATTTCTGGGGCCTCGTCTGTCCCACGGTTATTTTCCTCACAATAATTCTCTAATATGATTTGAAACTTCTCCATCTATTTTGATTAAATAAATTCCTCTTCTTCTGTATAATAATTTATTATTTATCTAAATTAATTAATTTGCCTATCAATTTGGTGGACCTGTTACAGTACCCCCCGATTTTTTGCGATGTGTGAGTAACACGAGTCAAAAAATCTTGATTTTAAACACGATTCACCAAATTGTCGATTGTTCCTCAGATAAGTTTTAGCTTCACATTGTTTACTATATCTAGAATGAAATGAAACTATTAACTAACATACAATTCAATATCAGATTACACATCACATATTATCTGAATAATACATCATAATTTCTTGTAAATATTCAAGAATCAATATTTATCAAAACAAATCATTTAAATTATCAATACAATTCAATCAATTACAATTCAATAAATCCTAAAATTATTAATTACAAATTAATCATTCATGATCAAAAATTCAAAAGATCACCACATCCTACATGGTTAGCAATAAAAATCAACAATGCTAAGGTTACATTCATCAAACAACAATCCAATAAATCAAAATTGTTAATTAACAATTCCATAATTTATAAATCAAAAATTTAACAACTCATTTCATCGTACATAATTGTTCATAGAAAGTTAATATATTTTAATTATTACAAGTTGTCAATCAAAATTCATCAATCATAAATCAAAATTTGTCAAACAAAAATTATACATTATACCTTCAAATTCATACGTCAACAATTAATACATCCTTAAGTTATGTACAAGTATTTATCAAAATTAATTAATCATCAAATTATGATTTCCCCTTAATTATTAAATGATTAGTTTTCACTAACAAATTATTTCATTTGCTAGTACAAATTCAAAAATTATAAATCCAATATCAATACATCATCAGAAATTGTACAAGTACTTATTTAAAATCAATGACTCATTCCATAATATGAAATCATCCATCATCGTACACAAATCATATATCAAGATCAACAAAATATAAGTCATCAATTACTAGGTTACATTTCAAAATTAATTAATCATCCACTTACTTACAGTTATCATATCTCAACATCATCATTAAAATCCTATGACTATTCATCACAATAACATGTTATATAGTTCATCAATTTATAAATGAATCATCATTTATTTTAAATATTTAAAA